>JAHPZR010034406.1:50000-63558 GCA_019787425.1 Platygyra sinensis
TGAGACGTCGTCAGTGCCCATTTTCAACAGTGTCAGACAAGGACTGTTTCCTTGGACAAAAAGTGCAAGGTGTTTTTCATTGAGTGCAGGGAGCTCTTCAGGTAGGACATGTGCGATGACGTTACGTCACATCCCCTCCCCCGAGAAATAATATATAGAGCTACTAGAACACTAATAAATAAAGTCATCAGAGAAGTGGCAGTCTGCTTTAATGTGACAAGCACAGATGTCAGCTTTAAAGGCCCAGTATTGGCCATTATGCTTCGCGCACCTCTGTTGTTTTGGTTTTCACGGGAGCGAGGCATCCATTGTTATTAAAGAGTTCTATTCTGGCCACAAACAAAAGCCTCAGAATTTTCAACATCACAAAAATGGCTGCCAAGAGATCGCAGCGTGCAATGCTCAATGGGCAATATCGGGTCTATAAGATTCAGAAGATTACCTGCATTTTTGTCATGATAAAAAGTCATAATAAAATGCTGCAATACCCACAGACAAACACATCTCAGTAGATTTAATTTGTGGCATAATGGCTGCCGAGCTATACTACTCGGTAGGTTACGTTTGTTGCACAATGGCCGCTGAACTACACATTTCAGTAAATTTACTTTGTGGCACAATGACTGTCAAGCTTGGCAACTGGGTAGAGTTATGCACCTATCAATGGTTTGCCCCAGGATAGGGGGGGGGGGGGGTCAGGCAACCCAGAGGAAATTTGACATTTTCCGGTTTTCAAATGTCAATTTCTCCACCCTTGCGTCACCATTATAAGTCAAATCCCCACCCCTGGGGACCACAAATTGTAATTCTTAGTAATTTATAGTGTAGAATTATTAAAAAATTAACACAGAAGTATCAGAAGGTAAGATTGTTATTAAAAACACTGCTTGTCATTGGTTGGTGAGATTTGGCCAGGTTTCTGAAAATCGATTGTATGTCACACCAGGAATAGTATATATGCCGCTTTCAGTCCACTGATGTTTGTAGCTGAGGTCCAGAATTGACCAGAATTTTATTTAATTTGACATTTGTTGGAGTATACTAGCAAATCTATAAACATAACGAATATCGAAAACTTTGGCAGGGCGGAATCAAGTGAAGGCATGTAAGTAGGAAGTAATGTTTGATCTAATCGAGCTTTTGTAGGAATGTCTCTTCTCAAAGTTGAAGGAAAAATATCTTATGTTATAGAACTTTAAAGACGCAGTACTGATGGCATGAAAAACAACATTTTTGCTTTAAAAAACAACACAAACAAAAGCCTCAGAATTTTCAACACCACAAAAATGGCCGCCAAGAGATCGCAGCGTGCAATGCTCAATGGGCAATACCAGGTCTTTAAGAGTTCTGCTAATTCAGCCAGAGAAATCAAATATTCAAACATTTTCCCCAAGTAGATTTAGGTCAAAATAATTTTAACCAAGGTTAATTTGCATCAAAAGGGGAAATGTGAATCTAAGACCAGCAAAAAAATCAATATTTTTATAAGCAAATTTGTAACAATTACTTGCTTGGCCAATGGGAGATGAAGGTGGACAGAAAAGATCAGGTTTTCGATCTGGCTGAGTAGAATATAATAAAAAATATACTGCAGGATAGTGTTAAAAACTGAGGGGAGGGGGTGGTTGTTGTATGTGTTATTCATTTTATGAACCCCTAAAAAGTGAAAAAAAGTAGTAAATTTATTAATAAATACTGGTTTGAAAATTTGACCTAATGGTAAGTTGAAACAAATTTATTTAAATTGAACTCATTCTGACCTAGAATACATTTTAAACTACAATGTTTTTATTATAGATTATATGTATAGTTAGTGTTGAAAAAAAAAATGTTTACTTGCTTTCTGTCATAGATAACAAAGAGCTCTTGCAACATGACCAAGTCACTAATCCGTTTCTGCAAGAGAAAGTGTCGGCATTAGATTCCATGACAACAAACAGTGAAATGCTCAAGGACATGGCAGATACTGTGTCATCTGTTGTTGAACCAAGCCTATCAAGCGTAGGTTTAGGTGGATGGTCACCAATTGGCCTTGTTCAACAATGTCTGGAGTTAGTTCATGTTTACGGTGATATATCTTGGTGTGCTTCCATTGCTATTGTTACGGTATGCTTTCGACTGTTGGTTCTTCCACTGACTATCAAAGCAAGTGCAAATGCAGCCAAACTGAACAATATTAGACCGCAAATTGAAGAGATCCAAGCAAAGATGAGGGAACTGATGAATTCTCAGGATTCAGTTGCCAGTGCTGCTTTGCTTGCTCAGATGAAGCAGCTTTATAAAGAAAATGATTGCAGTCCTTATAAGGTATGAAACTTCTCAATTGAAAATATGCTAGCAAGATGAGTAAAACTGAGTGGTTTTGGAGATGTACATGTATATTCCTATCTAAATTTGAAGTTCTTTATGTACCTGTTAGTGTTAAAATATTCTAAAATAACAAAATACCACCCAATCTGAAGGTACAGTTGTAATTGCCATCTGTATGCTTTATTTCAGAGTATACTTGGTCCTCTTGTTCAGCTACCAATGTTTGTTTCATTCTTCTTTGGCATTAGAGGAATGGCTTATTTGCCTGTAGAATCATTCAAGACAGGAGGTTATCTTTGGTTCCAAGACCTGACGTTATATGATCCATATTTTGTACTACCTTTTATCTGCAGTTTCTCCATGCTGGCATCAATAGAGGTAAGTACATGTACACAATCATGAAATTCACTGCAGCAGTTTTCTGCGTACAGATCTATTGTGTTCAAAGGATGTCACAGAAGCCTTCTCAAACTCATTAGTAATTCATAAAGTTAAAACGAAGAAAATCACAACTGTGAAATAGGTTTGGATACCTGGTCTTAATTAGCTTAGATTTTGACAATTTTACTTTTCTGTTTACTCCACCTTAGTTGTTTTGATTTGTTTCGATTGAGAACATATCTCAAACACTCAAGACAGTGTTTCATTGGCTATCCAAACACCTCAAATTCCGTTAAAAATACTCCACTGCTCATCATATTTTCAACTCTCATCTCTGTGTTTGGATATCCCGATGAAACAATGCCTTCTATTTTTTCATATAAAATTATTATGACTTTACACTCAAAAAGGGTACAGTGCAGAGACTGAAAACCTTATGGTCAGTACCATAGGGTCCTCTTGCTGGCTCCAATGACGTATACCTGAATAAGACTTGGACACTAAAGGAACATGCAATAAAGTGTTGCAATATTTGGTTGTCCATATCAAGCAGACTATTATAAGAAATGCCACAAACAAATATTTTTTCTATGAAAGACCAAAGCATACAACCTAAAGGTAACAGGAGGATGTTTAATGTGTTAACTGAGACTTATTTTGTTTTGTTATAAAAGAAGCAAACAATAAAACAATAAAACAGAAAAATACAAAACAATGCACCATTAACAATACCTACATCTTTAAATGTAATTGTTATATAAAAAAAAAAAAAACAATCAGGGGGTTCATTGTGAACGTCCAGAAAATATCCATACTCCCCCACAGAAAGACCCAAAAATTTAAAGAAATGTGTAAGCTTTATTGGAATTTCTAAAGGGGGATCTGGATATTTTCTGGAAGACCCAAAAATTTAAAGAAACGTGTAAAGCTTTATTGGAATTTCCAAAGGGGGGATCTGGATATTTTCTGGAACTACACATTACCGTTTTCAGCTGTAGGACATCTGGTTTTCACATGCAGGTAAAGCTATTTAAACTGAACTTCATTATAAGAAAACCTTTTCACCAGATGGTCAAACCAGCCCAGCAAAGTCATCCTGACGAAGGTCAATTTGAAGCCCTGTACACTCAAAAGGGGTACAGTGCAGAAGCTGAAAACCTTATGGTCAGTGCCTCTTGCTGGCTCCAATGCTATATACCTGAGGTCAATTTACCTGGTACCTGGTCCTTCATGAAAACCTCAAACAATAAGCCCTTTGCACGATCTGGTCACATGGTACAAAATCACACATGCTGATTCAATGCACCTGCCTTTTATTTGGAAGTCTCACTGCGCAACTTGCTCACAAGCATGTGTGATTTTGTACCATGTGACCGGGTCGTGCAAAGAGCCTATTAACAGGCACAGTTTTACAGTCTTGTAAAATTGTAAAGCTTTTGTTTCTTTGGCCCTGACCGAAAGGATGAGAATGTGTGAATATTGCTGCCATTTACGTCTGGCTTTTGCATCACTTAAGGCTGGTTTTCACCGGCGACGGAGTGGAGTCGGAGTCATAGTCTGAGTCATAAGAGAGCTAATGACCTAGTGAAAATCGAAAATCGGGGTCGCGAGCAGAGTCATAAGCTCGACGGAATTGGAGTTGGAAGAATCAGAGCGTTTCCATTTCTTCCGATTCCATTTACGACTCCGTCGCTTATGACCCAGTGAAAACTAGGTTGTCAGAGTCATTAGCAGAAGCAGAAGAACCAACCAATTGCAAAGCCCGGAATTGAACATTGTCATTGGTTTATTCTTCTGCTCTTGCTTGCGACTCCGACAATGCAGTTTTCACTTGATTGTAAGCGACGGAGTCATAAGCAGAATCAGTGTTCTACTTCCGACTCCATCGGTTTGATTTTCACTAGTTCGTATCTTTCTGCACTTCTGATTACGACTCTGACTACAACTCCGTTGCTAGTGAAAACCAGCCTTTACATGTACATGAAGATAATCTAGTGTGTACAGGAAAAAGAAAAGTGAAAACCAGGTCTTTGTAATATTGCTGTCTCTTGTTCATTCATATTTCAGCTTGGAGCTGATGTTGGTGTCAGCAATCCCTCCATGAAATCAATGAAGACAGTCATGCGAATTATGGCTGTGATTGCGATTCCAATGACAGCACAGTTTCCTGCGGTAAGTGTGGCCATTGATTTTTTACTTTGCCATTGAACCAAAAAGTGACAAATACATCTTAAAAGTAACAGCCCTCCTGACCACTCAATTGCAATAAAAGAGTGTTACATGTATGTTTGATATAAAGTTCAAGCAGCACTTTGGATTGATGTACACTGCCAACATTACTTTTGCCCTTCAATACAAGATTTGGGGCTCTTTGGTTTACACAGTAGACCTGCTTTGTGTCTGTGGGTAGTTTGTAACATACACAAATGGAATTGTTAATGTCATGTTGTGCATCCAATTTGTCTGAAATGACTATTGTGCAAACATTTAACAATCCCAAAGGCTGCCTGAAAGTAGTGACCCCTTCCAAAAGTAACAGTCCCCAATACTTTTGGAATTGTATGGCACTGCTATGACTCGTCGGAGTTCTCTTACTTGGGGTTGCTACAGATCAGGAAATGGTCAGGGAAAATTGTAGCCTGCAAATAGACTCTCTCCCCTCCACCACTTCACTCTCTGCCAGTTTCTTCTTGGCCCTTCCTGCAGCCACTGTCAGACCCTTCTAGCCAGAGCCTGGTCTAGGCTAGGAAGATGGACATTTTGAAAACACTCAAGGAAAATTGAAATAATTTCACATGGCTGATTTGCTACCATATTTGTAGGCTGGAAGAAACATTTGTGGTCACTGTGATCTCGACAATGTTTTTCCTGGATGACAAAAGAATGCTATGTTGAAAACGTATCAGTCTTCATGAAAGGACGGTTCTGAGGAGAGGCCCACCACTACTGTATCTGACATTTTTTATTTTTGTCAGAGAAATTGTTTTTTTTTTCCTTAGCCTTAGGGAAAAGTCAGTTAATTTTTGAAAAAGAATGATGTTTGTGGCAAACCATACTGACTAATTGTCCTTGTTTTAGGCTGTTCTTTGCTACTGGGTAACATCCAACATTTTTACAATTGCACAAATGGCTGCTTTAAAACATCCTGCAGTGAGGAAAACGTTTGGAATCCCAGACATGAAAACATTTGAAAACTTGCCAAGTGGAGGTTTTTTTGAAAACATGAAAGCTGGTAAGCTATAACAACTGATTTTTTTCTGTGATGGCATAGGTATATGTACCTACCTATTTACCCATCTAGTCATCCACCCACTAACGCACTGACCATTTCTACTAACCAACCACCTTTCGTTCTTACATACCTCTCTACTAACCTTCCTTTTGTCTGTCCATCCGTCTGGCTATCTGTGTCCTTCAATCGTTCCAACCTTCCATCTTTCCGTTCTCCCGTCCTTCTTTCCTCCCATCCTGCCGTTCTCTCCTATGTACCTTTTTACCTCATTCCCTGCCTTGTTACCCTTCTCCACCCCTAGCTAGCTACGTACCTACCTGTCTAACTTATTAGTTTTCAACGAAACTGTTGTTATATGTTAGGCAGCAAGTAAAACACTTAAATATAATGGCTGAGCTATTCACTAACTTGAAGATAATTAAGGTAAACAAGCCATTGTTGTGAATTTGTTAAGTTGACATGTTGAGCACTCTTTTGAGGCAATGAATGGCTAATTTTCAAAACATCAGCTTCACAAACTTGCCACAATGGCTAATTTACCTTTATTACTTCAAGCTGATGAATAGCTAAGCCTTTCAAATGAATACCATGCTGTTGTTGAGACCTGACTCCCCACCCTGAGCTCCCCACCCCTCCCAGGGTGATATTAGAGCAGCTTTCAATTGAGTGACGTATAACGAAAACCAAAATTATCACTGACCAATGACAAAGGACAAAGGCATTCTGGTTGGCCAATCAAAACTTCAGCACGTGGCTGACACAAAGCGCGGGAAAACGTGTGTGAACCACTTATAAGTGATTGGTTTTGGTTTTACTTCTGATTGGATGAGTAAGTACAGGTTTTTTTTTTGCACCAGTCTGGAAACATAGTCATTCGAAACCAAAGTAAATATGAATAGTCGAGTTTCGTATTCCCGGTTACCCTGGGCCGAGCAAAGAACGTGACACGGAAGTGAGGCTTATGTGGGTAAAATATTTCGCAGCAAAATACGAATGTACTTGCAGCTTTATGTTGTTCTCAACTACAATTTTAAAACAATCTCAGTTAAAGAAATGGATCCTAATTTCGTCGGAATGAAAGTTCCTGAGTTGAAAAAGTACTTACAATCAGTGTTGCGAATAAGCGTCGCGGAGAACTGTGGGATTGTCTGTAAAAGCTCACGAACTTGCCATTAAGCTTACTTTTATTTCGGAGCCTGTTAAATCAGTTTGGACCTCGGCATCAAAGTACACGGGCCAACCATAATATAGAGTATTGGCTTCTCCAAAAACAGAATATTCGTCTTTCGAGCCTATTAACGTGTTTTTAGTTTTTCTGGAGGTTAACACTTTCTTACTCCTCGAGGTCTGCGGTGTTTCCTTTCGCTGCTTTTGACGTCCCTCCTCGGGCTCAGTATGACATTTCGGAGGTTTCACCGAAGATGTTGAGGGAATGAAAATATTGAGGGAACAGGATTTAATTTAGTCAGGCCAAGACCTCCTTCGAAGTGAATTGAACATATATATCCTGGTGAGCCTCGTAATATTAACTCTGTTCAGACGACAGGATACAATCCATCGCATACGCCGCTCTCGTTCTGGCATTCCCGCGGTATAATACTTGTTTGCGTTGTGCTGAGGGTTTGGAAAACATCTAACATTTGCCAGTTCTGGATGTTTTTCAACATTTTTGTTTTCTGGGTGCTAGTTACGCAGTTCAAAGCACAACAGCAATGCTTCACCAATTCTAGAGCTCTCATCGACTCATTTCTTCCCCGCATTAGCCTCACTTTGAAGGGTTTTACGCAACTCGCCCCAGTGCGTCCGGGAATACGAAACTGGGCTGCTACTTTTGACACTCGAGCGAAAACCGCTCTAAATTGGTGGATTTAGCAAGTCATGTTCAAACCTTGTGAACTGTTTCACCCAGCTTACAAGAGCTCAGAAGAGGCTACCTATATCAAACACGCGGAGAGGATGAAGAGACAGAGAATGATGGCTTTGGGGGAAGCCCCTCTGGAGGCAACATACGACCAAAATCCCAGAATCCAGCAGAACCAGGAAGTCTTTAGCTTGTCGGACAGCGATGAAAGGAGAAGCAGACATGTAAGACGGAAGGAGCAGAAACAACCCAAGGTTAAATTCAACCAGGAGTTTTTCAGCGCTAAAGCGCACCAGAAAGCAAAGAGTAAAAAAAGCTGAAAAATGCTCCTGGGGCTCCCCTGTGAGCAAAGTAAATGAGCTCCGTGTGATTGGCGAATAGTTAACGAGACATTGTACAGTAATTGAACACTGGTTTTAAAAAGACCTCTTTTTCTGTATCAACTGGATATAGTTCTGTGGTCATGACTTGTACTTGAATTGTAAATGTCACTGTATGGTTGAAAGACTGGAAAAATTGGTTTTAAAGGTGAAATTTTCTTTTCAGCTGAAAGTATTCCAAGGAGGAAAATAACTGGAAACGTAAACCAGCTCCAGGAACTTAGTTCATGGAGCTGGTTATTGAGTCCAGCCCTGATCCAAGAATATAGTAGCATGAATTTTGATTGCAGTTTTGTACCTTTGTAGTAAGACTTCCTCTTATATTTAACAAATTGACATCAGTTTTTCATGCGTCTGTACTTTAAAGCCTGGGCGGCCAGTGTTGTTACTGATCATGAATATCATCAATGCATTGCCAATGTAGCTGTAAATCTACGAGGCGATCGCCGAGTGTATCGGTAGACTACTTTGACAATCTTATGACGAAATTCATGATCGGTAACAGGACAGACGCACGAAAAACTGATGTCAATTTGTTTTTTAACTATAACAACATCGCATAATTATAATATGCACGTGTCTGTCCGCTTATTGAACATGGAGATTAGCCAATGAGTGCGCGGGAATTTCTGTAGTTATTGTAAAATTTATGTTTGCCTGTTGTTACGTCGACTAATCTCAAATGCTACGAAGCGTGAGTATTAAATAGCACTTGTATAAAGGAGGAAGCAAAACCTCAATCTCCGTCGAATTCTGGAGTAGTCAGCAACATTGTTTTAGCCTGTTCCAGGCTCGACCAGTGTGGACGATCGAAAAAGGGTGCGCTCGACGAGCGGGGTCTGGGAAAGAAAGGGTCGTTACCTTCCTCCTGTTTCCTCCCAGACCCCGTTCGACGCGCGGGATAGGTCCCCTTTGAATTTTGACGCGTAGTAGTCCAGATTTTTTTGTCTACACTTTTTCATTTACATCGGCGTTAACGTCTGTAAGCGCGGACGATCGTGACGCGAAAGTACGCGAGTGAGGTGTGCAAGTAAAGGTGAAGTCTGCATACGAGCCAGGTGGACCATCAGGCCGGAGCTTATCCCGGTTTCTGTAGCATGAAGCGACTGGGAGTATTTCTACTCCCCCCTGGATGGGATGCTAGTCTATCGCAGGGTTACCCCCCAGCATTAAATTCGCCGGTACCCATTTATACACCTGGGTGGAGAGAGGCACTGTGAGAGTAAAGTGTCTTGCCCAAGAACACAACACAATGTCCCCGGCTAGGGCTCGAACCCGGACCGCTCGATCCGGAGACGAGCGCACTAACCATGAGACCACCGCGCCTCCCTTGTGAGGTGTGCAGGGACTTTTTTTTCCTCTCGCGCGTTTTCCACTCGAAGAAAAATCCCAGTTTGAAAAATGTATCCGGAAATTTCGAGACAAATGGAACAACTTTTGCGGAAAAGATGACAACCTTGCGAGGCCACCGAAATGTTTGAAGGTTCTTACCGGGAATTTCTGTTCTATTTGTCTTTATTCTCGGAACTTCCGTTATATTCGGTTGAATGTTTCGCTTTTGGGGATTTTAACAATTTCCGGACTTACTGGAAACATTTCCTGAAAATTTCCATACCGATGGAAAGCGCCCTATGTCCCAAGTGCTGCATGTAGCCTAGTGGCATTCACGTGTACATTCACACAATAATAAAAAAAAAAAATTCATTTAGAGGTGGCCAGGTGGTCCCTCGTTAACAGGCAGTATTCGCTTGAACCACATTAATAAACGGATGCATGGCATATATGCTTGTGTAGGTGCAATCTTTGCTTTAATTTAGGAAACATTTGATGAATGATCATCATGGTTATGTATACAACTAAAGTAGTGTTGAAGTTGTAGCCTAAGAAATGCAGGCCTGAACGGGATTCAAACCCATGACCTCTGCGATACTAGTGCAGTGATCTGCCGCGTAGCACTGGGAACACAAATAGTGGAACCAGAGAATTAACTCTGAAGTGTAAATTATAGTGCTACTTAAACCCATGAATAACCCACTGGGCGTTAGCCCTAGTAAAGGGAAACAGGGAACCACACGAGGCAAAGAAAAAATCTTTTGACCTCGGTGGGAATCGAACCCACGACCTCTGGAATAGATCTACCGTTACTCTGCCGACTGAGCTACAAGGTCGCACAGAGAAAGTCGGGGACGATTTTAGATGGTGAATCGCGGCGAAGAGAAAGTAAGGGTACATATGAATGTTGTGCCGCGTAGCACTGGGAACACAAATAGTGGTGCTACGCGGCACAACATTCATATGTACCCTTACTTTCTCTTCGCCGCGATTCACCATCTAAAATCGTCCCCGACTTTCTCTGTGCGACCTTGTAGCTCAGTCGGCAGAGTAACGGTAGATCTATTCCGGAGGTCGTGGGTTCGATTCCCACCGAGGTCAAAAGATTTTTTCTTTGCCTCGTGTGGTTCCCTGTTTCCCTTTACTAGGGCTAACGCCCAGTGGGTTATTCATGGGTTTAAGTAGCACTATAATTTACACTTCAGAGTTAATTCTCTGGTTCCACTATTTGTGTTCCCAGTGCTACGCGGCACAACATTCATAATTGGGAGCTTGTCACGTTGAAAATTTTTTCCAGGCTTTCATTTCAAAGCTGAGCACAGATCTGTTTTACTAACTTTCATGTCTTTGCATCGTTCTCCGCAGTTCAAATATATCATTGGACTTTCATTTATTCACTTGCAATACGTAACATTAGAATTACCTGAAGTTTCATTGTAGGAAAACTTTGGATTGAAGACTCACTTAACCTGCGATCAAGGGATGTTTTCCGCGCTCCGCCAGTTTGTTCAGGGGCTGCGGAGGAAAAAGGGCTGCCACTTTTATTACTAGGAGTTCATTTCTTGGGCTCTAGATGGCGCGCAAATGCAAGATAATTGGCGGAACACTGACCTTAACGTTAGTTTGTATTGGCCAGATTTTATAACCCTGGTCTCAGTGGTGCCTGTAGTCTGCGTAGCAGGCTTAAAAACGGGGAAATGGGCGGGGGATGGCCGGGATGAAAGAACTTTGTGAGAGATCCTGTTTCCTTACTCGCATTTTTCGTCCCTCCTCCACCCACCCCATCCCCAACGGTTACAACTGCAACGCAGGTTAAATTTGTTTGCTGTGGTTCTCCTGTCGCTTGGAAAATTACACTTGATATCATCTTTTGACGCAATCCCCTGTGAGCCTATCTTTGTGACTGTTGGACATTGATTTTCACCATCTTCAAATAGCCAAATCAAAATTATTTTAAGGCTAGCCTCATGGGGCTCCTACGGAGATGTCCTTAAATTAAGGCCAATTATGATAAAGTCACATATCTACATTTGCGGGATCACCATGAGTGTTAGCCTGTGTTGCAGCTGCTTCCTAAGAAAGAATATTAAAATGGAGAAGGCGGCTGTTACACAGGCTGTAGGAGTGTACGCACGGTGCGAAGCATGGCTTGTCGCCTTCAGTTTTAACCAAGGAGTACTAGGGCCAAAATGTGGATTTATTGCGACGTAAAAGCACGGGGAGCACGCAATTTTGCTGAGAAGTAAGAGAGTAAAGGAATGAAAGAATGAATAGAAAAGAGCGCGAAAAGGCCTCGGTAAAGTTTAGGGCTACAGTGTTGTGCAAGACTTGTAGGTAGCGGTTTTCCCCGTTAGGTCGCGTAAGGACAAATGTAAAACTATTCATTCTATTTTTCCTTTATTTAGGGCCTGTTTACAAGGAGAGAGGGTTACCCTAGCAAGTGGGTTACCCTAGCACTCGCACATCTTCTCTTTTTTCTTCGTCTTGTTTACAAGGCAGTAATTAAGGGTTACCCGGGTGCTATTCGTGAGAATATGCTTTTTTAACTTTCGCTTAAAGTTGATTACACTGGGTATTTTTTAGATCATTTGGTTAACTGTTGTATATATCTACTCCTTGAAAATTAATGGTTAATTTTCTGAGGTTAGTTTTGCGAGAAGGCTTGTGTAAATTTTTGTTTGATCGAGTGAGTGGTTGAGAAGAGGAGAAACATATCGTCGATGTAACGCCACCAAATCAGGAGAGAGTGCATGTGAAGCAGCTGCTAGGGCTTCTTGTGCAAACTGTTGCCCAGAAAAAGATTGGCGTAAGAGGGGGCCATTTTTGCCCCCATCGCAGTTCCATTTATTTTTCTATAGTGTTGTCCATTATAAGGTGAAAGTTTTATAAGTTGAGATTAAACGAATAAGATCGCAGAGCCTTGTAGTCTTGATTGTGGTATTTGTCCTTCTGTACACGTTTCGTTTTTCTCTATTTTTGTAAACCAATCATGTCACATATGTCCTTAAAAGTATTTAAAATTTTGCAACCACTTAGCTTCGGTGTAGCCCCTGAAGAAGGCTAGTTCTGTCTAACCGAAATATTGGGCATTAAATTTACCCTTTTTAGCCGTCCGGTCAGCCTTTAAATTGGTTTTAATTTTTATGCTACACTGCTGATACTGATCAAAACCAAGATCCGGCTTCACTTCGCTGCTGTTTGTACAAGTGGTTCTTGTATTACAGTTAACCCCTCTAGCCGAGTTAACATATTTCCAGACCCTTTGAGATCGCGCTTTAAGTTGTCCCGGGTGGTAGGGTTACTCTACCTGTGAAAGTTTGCTTCTAAACCGGGTTACTCTACTCTTCTGCTCAGCAAGATTGTGTGCTGCCTGTGGTGGAGGTTTTGAAGCCGAATCAAAATCTGCATAAAGGCGGCGAAATACGAGATACAAAAACCCTCAACTTGTCGCGCAACATTGTTGCGTTGCAAGTTTTCGTCGATGTTTCCCGTTTTTCACCTTGCGTGCTCAACTTGATCCGCAACAAAAGCATTTGTGGGGGAGAAGCGTTGCGTGACGACCCTGATAACGGCTGCGAAGGAGACTAAATTTGCCCTGGAGAACGGTCACATGACTTTTGTTACTATGGTGATATTTAGAGCATTTAGGGCGCGCATTGATTCTAATTTTCAAGATGGCGGCTTTTCTAACAAGAACAGGGATCGAAACTTCTAACGTATTTCCTGTGTTTTACATTCTGTGTTGTCCCATGTTCTTTTAAATAATGAAAACTTTAACACAGAGTAAACATGACACCGGAGGTTGGAGTGCAAAATTTGGCGAAGAAACGAGGAAGCAAAGGCATCCATGTGAGTTAACTCAGGTTAACTGAAGTTATAAATTAATTTAAGTTAACTTTTTAGTCAATACAGATAAGCTTAATCTTCTTTGTTCGATGCAAACTCTGAGTCTTAGCGATACTTTAGCTACTGTATAGTGCAATATTAACCGGTCAATGTTTAGCCTGCATTCTTCATGGATTTTGGTGGCTATTTGAGAAAATTCGAGATAGAACGTAAAGA
>JAHPZR010034407.1:0-20000 GCA_019787425.1 Platygyra sinensis
CCTTTTTTTATTAAAAGGGGTCGTTAAGGGTCTAGAGGAACTGCTTGCATGAGTCAGACAAATGTGCAAAATAGCATCGTTGCTAATGTTGGATAAATCCCTATGTTCCCGCAGCGGTTAATAAGGTTATGCTAGCAGGTTCCTGGTAGAAATTTCCACTCTTAACATTTCCCACACAGTGCCAAAGCTTGTTGGCCTTCCCGAAATAAACTACAATGGTCTCCAGTGGTTGTGTGGGATTGAAGGTTTGGGTGAGAGGTATGTGATATTAAGATTATCTCCACTAGATTTGTTTTTCCATTTCTTCTTGCTGATCGATGTTCAAAGGTAAAAAGTATTATTATATTTGTTTTGTGGTTATCTCAAGTTTTAGGATACCCCCCCCCCCCCTGCATTTTGTCCTTTGGCACAAGGGATCATCAGTATTCACTTTGACATCCCTAGAAACATTACACCTTCCTGTACTATTTTTGAGCTGGTTGTGCAAAGACTGCCCATCAAATAAATGGTCAGTTCAAAATGCAGACTGCAGACCGGGTACAAAATGCAGACTGCCGACTCCAGACTGAGTACAAATGCAGACTGACAAGAAAAACTGTTTTTTCGTCAGAAACGAGTCAACATTCGATTTTATAATTATAACTTACCTTTTATGATCCTATTGTCACGCAATCATCTTACAATCTCTCGCATTCTCGGGCCGGGAAATGTACTTAGCTTTTTTATCTTGAAACATGCACTGTAAATGAAGTGAAAAGAATTTAGTCAATTCATTTTTGACCTCGAGCATGAGATCGCTGTATTATAAATAGCAACCCTCATATTGCAATTTGATCTACGTACGACACATGACCTTCAAGGTACGTAGTGGTCGTCCTTTTCGCCAGCTCACGCCAATTCGCCTGCATGGCGGCTTTTGACACTTTTGAGAGATCTGAAAGTGCGGTAAGTAGTAATTAAAAACTTTCTTTAAATGATGTGTATTGATAATAAAAAAGCCCTTACTTCTTAAAAGCATTTATAAGTTCCCTCATGCGAAGCTTGGTATATTTCATGAACGTGAAATGTTTGTGCCAGCACGATAATTTTTGTTGCCACATGGGGTTTCACATGGGAAACCGCCTAAATAGTAATTGATCGACAAAAACACCGTAAGCAAGGAGAGTTAACTTTAGTTTTTATTAAAACTCAACAGTAATATTATGAATCTTGTCACCGTTCATTTCTGGATATCACGTTTATTACACAATCTCATGCTCGCAGTTAACTGTTAAGTTGTTCTCAAGTAGAAGACTTAAGGTTGATCTCTGTCGCTTCATCTAAAGAGTATGTCTCTAGATAAAAGGCTACGAACATTCCGAGAATGACAATTTTTATGTGAGACGGCATTGTAAGGTTATTGCATGACAATAGGTAACTTATAAAATTGAATGTTATCAAATTTCTGATCCAAAAAAACAACAGTTTTCTTGTCACTCTGCATTTTGAACACAGTCTGCATTTTGTACTTATAGTCTGCATTTTGTACCAGTCTGCAGTCTGCAGTGTGCATTTTGTACTGAATGATCAAATAAATCATCTTCCAGAGGATTGCCTAGTTTGCCAATGATGTATTTATGGCTGCAAAGGATGCTAATTTGTTGGTTTGCTCTTTGCACAAGCTGAAAATGTGATGTACCAAGCCTGAAAGCCACTCTTACAAGCTCCCACCCACTCTCAAATAGACCACTTTCCAGTTGTGTGCTCAGTTACCTGGCCTTTGAATGCAAGCGAGGCTGGAGGTGACCTTGCTTTGATACAGTCCTCTCTGATTTTCTCATTCAATTGCCAACTAGTTACCATGAGAACAATTTGATTTACACATCAAAAGCAGTGAGGTCTGTATCAAAACAAGGTCACCTTCAGTCTTGCTGCCATTCAAAGGCCAAGTCACTGAGCAAATAACTAAAATGGTCCATTCATCTTTTACAGATGTTCAGTAATTTGAAAATCCTCATAAAAAATGTTCCCAATATACTTCACTTGAACACTTGATCATTAGCAAGTGAAAGACAGAATCCTTTAGCCTGATTGCAAAATTCTCCAGTTAGGGGCTATATGCATATTTTTAGTATACATTTACCATAGTCTATTGTGAATCTGTTAATTTGATTGGCTATATTACCGTTTTCCATCTGCTGATAGAAAACAGTTATGCATCAGTGCACATCGCGCATTACGTTTGGACCTGATATAACAATAAAACAGTTCTTTTCTTTGGCTTACTTGACATATTTTTCTTTTTATATGCAATGAGACTACGGTAAATTTGTACTAATTAAAAACAGTTACAGCTGTAGACTACTCACCCTCATTTTCTATGAGCAGTTAGTCAACTCTGCTGCGCCTCGTTTACTATCTGCTCGTAGAAAACTCGGCCTTGTTAAATTGTTTTTATCTGGTTGATAGGATTAACTGTCTTGAACAGACTAACCAGGGCCTGGATAGACACCTGCAGGCCCACACACACACACAAAAAATGGGATTTTTATAGCACACACCTCACTCAATTCAATTTCCGGGGAAATTTTTTTCATTTTTTTTTAATCCTTCTGTTTGTTGGTATATGTGTGTAGCAAATTGTTTTGTTTGTTTATTTTTATTAGTTAATATATTATTTAAAATCAATCTTAGGGACAGACCATCAACATCTGAAGCTCATGATTTCTTTCTGGCCAACTATCCAAAGATGTTTAACAGACCCAGACAACAAGCTTTACAACTGTCTTTTGATACTACTCAGAGAAGGTAGTAAAAGTTTTATACACAAAATATTAAACATTTGAAATGGCAGTTAATATTTGTTTGAAAACAAAACACAATGGCATACAGATTAGGAAGCCATATTTTGCTATGATTGCACATGCATGCATGTATATGTTAAGTTATAAAAATGTACCATTTCTTAACCATATAAAGTCCTGTAAATGTTTGGTTGTTTTAAAATTCTTGGTAAGCATATGATTTACCAGACTATTAATAATATTTTTCTATGACAAACAGGAAACTCAACTATGTGGATGGTCAAATGCTTAAAGTGCAAGAAACCAAGATACCACATGGTGGGTATAACATGTTTTAGAGTTTATTCAGGAGATCTTAGAGGGCCAATATGCTAAATGTTTTGTACACTGAAATATAAGTTAACTTAAAATCAGTGGAAGTCTGTCGGTTTTAAAGTTCTATACAAAACTGAATTCACATGTATGGCAAATAAAAAAAAAATCATATTCCTTGGTGGTAGTGTTATGATTATAAAAATATATAGTATTTTGGGGGTGTTTCACTGTAACACACTTGAAGACTTGCAGCTTGAAATCACTGGACTTAAATTATTGCAGAATTGAAAATGCACTGCTCAAGGTGAAAATGCATTGAAATTGGTTACTAGTAACAATAGATCTAGAATAAACCATTCTTTTAATAAAGCTGTATAACCTAGTATGTACACATTTAGTGACTCAAGGTGCATTTACAGAATGACTCTTTCACTCAGTGTTGCTATTAGGCATGACTATTGTATAATTATTCTGACAAATCATAATAATATTATTGTTATTCCCTTCTGCAGATAAGGGATTATTTCCTCACTGGTGTGAAGGCTTCAACCCTGTAATCAGCCATAATATATCAGAGCATCTCTCCAAGCTGCACAAACATTCTGTGATTACCATGTCACCAGATGCTCTACTTAACATGAGAATTAAGGCCATTAAGAGAGTGCTGCGAAAACAGTAAGTAACATCAAGAATGAGCGACAAAACTACTTACAAATTGACATTGACTACTTCAACCAAGCCATCAAACAAACTCGGTGATCACTCTAGATATTAGCATAAATTCATAGATTTACAACAAATTATCAATCTAAGCAAACTTAATACTACAAAATCTAAAACAATAATTTTTTGGCCACTTTTAGGGATGAAACACTTCAACCCTATTGGTCAATGAAGCACAGAATTTGTTGGGTGGCATTGTTTTGGGGTAGCTGACAACTCCTTTGCTTGCAGTAATCACTCAAATTTGTCTTATCCTTCTTCCCATTGTTAGCAACACTGCTCAAACATCCAGAATGTCAAGCTGATTTTGACTGATCAAACGTAACTAGAACAATACATCATATTCCAATATCTTATGTTTAAGTATTTCATAACATGATTTTGTACAGTTGAAAAGTACTTGTAGTATGTACATTCATGTAATTGTACTGACACAAGATAAGAAATAATTGTGTGAGGTAAAGTCCATTTGGTGGTCTCTTGTTTGCACAGTTTGAAGTCACTAGGGGTATCTTTAATCCCCCCCCCCCCCCCCCCCCCACCCACCTCCCTGATAAGTCTTTTAGTCCATTCAGGGTTAACCAGTGCCCATTTATACACCTGGGCAGAGAGAGGCTCTGTAAAATAGTGAAATGTCTTAACCAAGAACATAACACAATTTCCCTGGCTAGGGATCTCTCCTTGACTGGCTCAATCCAGAGACCAGCAGACATCAACTTTCCAACTGAAATACATGAATTAATTAAAAATTGAAAGGTTCATTTTATTTTGACAGACCATTCGAAAGAAAATCAAAGGATAATGAAGTAATATTTAAGCACTTACAGTACTTCCCAGAACTGGCTGATCAAGTCCCAAGGCATGTGCTCAAGGAGCTGTGCTCAGTCGTTCAGCTTGATAAGTGTCCAGAGGAAGATTATGCAGGTTAGTCTTATTTTCAGTTTGCATTTTGACTGCAGATTTCAATGCTGTCGATATGAAGCATCACAATTCAAGTTGATGGAAAGTTATGAGTCACAGCTTCACTAGTTTCAGTGGAAGGGAACATAGTTTGCTGGAATTATATTGGAGTTAACTACTGCCATAATATTAAGTACATGTGAAGGAGGAATTGATCAATGTGACACGACTGTGGGACACAGAAAATAATCTGGGTCCCTGAGGCAGACACTCAGTATCCACTGAATTAATGTGAACTGGAGAAAAAGGCCATTCCTACAAATTGCTAGGATCAGCACTGTCAAAGTCATCATGATGAGTTACAGTACTTGTGATAAGTGAATAAAGATGGTGAATATCAAGCTAGAGTGTTTGGGAGGTCGTGGATTCAGTTCTTGTCAGGGACTCAATTTGCCTTTCACATTTCATTAATATTGAGGTTGAAATTCACCATCCCGAAGGAATTGGGGGGTTGAAATAGCATAACCACCACTTTCATTTACCTAGACTAGTCTTCTTGGGCATTGAATTAAGTTTCCGAATGTTCATCCTAAACATCATAGAAATGAGAACAACATCTGTTCACCATTATGTTGTTTACCTCCAAACCCTGACCTTGTTTCGAGTGTGTGATATGATGTAGCTCAGCCAATCAATTTGAGCTATATTTGTCATTACTATTTTTACATTTAGTAATAGCCTTATAGAGGTAGGTATTGAGATGATTTAATAGAGTGCTCTCACAACCTTAATTTATGTTTTTTGACAGTATTTGGCAATACAGGACTTCACCTTATATTACGAGGCAGTGTCATGTCAGAATCATTGCAAGCAGTCTCGCCCATAGATACTGACCAAGATAGAAGAGATGTTTTCTCTCCATCACCTATACTAGAAGAAGACAAACTACAAACTGTAAAAGAACAGGTATGAAACTTGATCACACTCACTCAATCAATCCTCTTTGTGCCCTTGCGCATATAAAGTCACTTGTGGTTTTGATCAGTGATGTATCTTTCATATGCACCAAATGAATGAAGTACGAAGTTATTACATTTGTATATTTCTTTGTCCTCCCAAATTGCTTAGAGCTTACCATATTTTCTTGATTAAATACTATGTCCACCATGAATACTACAGCTGTTACTGGTGGCCAGGTTGGTATTCTAAGTTAGCCTGGGAGGAGTTCCCTTGCCTTCCCTCCAATCATGCTTAGCATTTCTACTTTCCCCCCTCTGTCTCCGCTTTCAATGCCTGCTATGGCTTCCCCCTGATCACCCTTGCCTCTCTTTCCTCAGATGCCATCCCTTCCCTCCAGTCAGACTTCATGCTTTTATCCAATCATGGTTCACAACTTATTTCCCCTTCTCACTCCTTGCTGAATGCCCTCCCATGTAAGCTACATTTCTTAAAAGAATTAGCCTGTTCCAGGCTCTCGGTCAGTGAGGACAATCGAAAAAGGGAGCGGGCGACAAGCGGGATCAGCGGCGAACGGAATCCGGGAGAGAAAAGGAGAGGACGGGAGAGCTCCTGGCCTTTCCTTTTTCCCTACCAGATCCCACTCGTCGCCCGCCCGCTTTTTTAATCCTTTACTGACAGAGAGCCTGGTTCAACAGACTAAAAATAATTCTCATTGTTTCATTCATCTGTCAATTGGTTTGATTTCTGAAAATTCATAAAACACTGCCCTGAAAGTTGAAATATCACCCTGGTTATAGTTTTCACTTGTCACTCCTCAGCATCTGAATTTATCATTTCAGCTCTCTGTTGGTCAGTGTTTTGGAACACTCAGCAAAGCTGATGGAAGGGAACCAAAGTCAGGGT
This sequence comes from Platygyra sinensis, assembly GCA_019787425.1. Classification (NCBI taxonomy): domain Eukaryota; kingdom Metazoa; phylum Cnidaria; class Anthozoa; order Scleractinia; family Merulinidae; genus Platygyra; species Platygyra sinensis. The sequence continues at coordinate 6,585 of JAHPZR010034407.1, forward strand.
GAGGTTTTGTGTCCCTTTATGAATTGATTCAAGGTTACAGAATTGAAAAGGATTAGTGGTGGTAACTAATCCACTTTCGCAACTAGTGCTACTGTAAATATACTCCGAATGCAAATATGGCAGACCACTCGGTCGTCGCCCGGGACGAGTCGAATGAAAGCGAGGCTAGTTGGGCTTTGATGTTTTGTTTTAAAATGCTTCCCGGCCAGAAAACTCTTGCTTTGTGGTCGACCTGTTGTTTTATTTTGCTGTGCCTACGAGTTGCTGTGTTTCTGAATGCGACGAGAGGGGATAGAAATCTTCCACTGTTAACCTCTAAGGGAAAATAGTGGATCAATGCAATTCGTTGAGACGGAGAAAAGGAGTTCACGATCGCCGCGGGGACTAAAGTTTGCTATTGTTTGCTACGTTTCAGGATAGATCTCGTTTAAATCGTTTAAATGACGAGCTAATGTGGTGTCTGGTGGTGTTCCAACACGGTTTTCATGGCCAATACCCTCCCCAAGGTAAAGAAAAGGTCTCCTTGAATGATATCCTCTGTCTCAAAGGAAGAAGTTATTAGCGTTCACGTCCACTCGCATGATTGCACGGAATCGCACGAAGTAAATATAAATACTACGGTGCAATAACCAAGCGAATGAACTTCAACTGCCCCGTTACTGAAACCAGTGAAAGCATTGAGCCAAATGACAACAACTTAGAGCTAAATGCGATCGCTTACACATTTTCTAAGATCGATTCCAACCTGAACTTAAACAGTTCCTTCGGCAAATGTGAACTCCTCAGAACTCCTTGCCTCCGTCTCTTTGGTTTCCCCTCAGAGGCGAACGAGAAAACTGAAAAAAAGAACACCTCCTCTGCTGTGGAAGATTCCACTCTGTTGCGGTGGCATTCAGGAACACAAAAACGCGTAGGGAGGGCGAAACAAATCGACTACGAAGCAAGACTTTTCTCGAAAAGCATTGTCAAAACAAAACATCGAAGGTACTCACTGGAAGGGATAGACCAGAAGGCCCTTCTTCCTTCTGTGACGTTTCGTGACCCTTTATACAAAGTAATACACTATATATGGTGAAACAAAACGTCTCCGGTTTGCTTGCGGTTAGTTTCACTCTTGTTTGCTTGCGGTTAGTTTCACTCTTGTTTGCTTGCGGTTAGTTTCACTCTTGTTTGCTTGCGGGTAGTTCCACCCTGGTTTGCTTGCGGTTAGCTCCATCCCGGTTTGCTTGCGGTTAGTTCCATCCCGGTTTGCTTGCGGTTAGCTTTCATTTTGTGGTTTGGGTGACACACTATTACATTAACTTAGACTTGTAGTATTTATAGTTAAAAAAACCGAATTTGGTAGCTGGCGCTCCGATGGCGTAGTGGATCAGTGAGTGCTTCCTGAGTCGTGGTACCCGGGTTCGACTCCCGGTGTCCACATGGTTAAATATTTCTTTCTTCTTCTTTCTTTGCAATTAAACAAAAAACTAAGTGTCTTCTTTATGTGACTTTAAAAAAAAAGAAGTGTATGGTGCATGAAATGTGACAGAGGGAAGAAGGGCCTTCTGGTCTATCCCTTCAAGTGACTACCAACATCGAAGCCCTACTAGCCTCGCTTTCATTCGACTCGTCCCGGGCGACGACCGAGTGGTCTGCCATATCAGTGTATAGACTATTCATAGCAACAGAGCAGTTTTCAGTTGAGTGTCCTAAAACCAAACCGTAGTAAATTATAAACTATAAAACCAAAACCAAAACCAAAATCAAAACCAAAGTAAATTGGCCCGATTGCTGTTAGCACTCAATTGAAAACTGTTTTATTTCAGTTTAATTGTTATTATGATGGTTTTTAGACTCATTTCAGTTATTTCATTGGAGCCGTGTGAATTCTTGAAGATTTCCACCAGTGACTATGCACGAGTTATTCAGGTATTGTTTGGCAGTGATGCCATGATATCAGTCTTAATATTTTATCCAATACCTGCATGTACATGATTTGTCAATCCTTCTTCACTCCTATCAATGTAACATGAATGTACAGTATTAGAAACATCTTTCTAAACCTTAACCAATGAGGAACAATAAACTAAAACACAACAATGTCAAAGTTATAAATGTTCCAAAGTTAAGGTGTGAGCACCTTTCCTTGTATGTTTTTCAATTATCACAGATTTTTGAAAGATAAAATCAGTACCCTGCGTTTAGGGAAAGTTCATTAAATATGGCAAGGGGGAGTGGGGATGAAGATTTTGAAACTTGATGCTTGAAATTTTAGCAGCCCCCCTCGCTAACAGTTCAGTTTTTTAGGAGCCCCTCCCCCCCTTTGGTAGTAAAAATTTCAGATCCCTTCTCCTAGCCCAACAATTTTTTCAGAGCCCCCCCTCAATATCTCCATCCCCGCCTTGTCATATTAGATGAACTTTCCCTTATATGTCTTTCATATATTGTACCAAGAGACCATGATCACCTCATTTTCTCTTGATTGTACATATAGTTCCAGTACTTCTTTTCCATTTTTGATACCACATCACAATAGTTAGATTGAAAAGAAGCTCTCATCAATCATGAAAAATATATTGTATATACGGTTCCAGTTATAATTCATCAACTTTTCGTTTTTACAGTTCATAATGATAAAGCGTTCTATTCAATGGACCAATTTTTCATAGCCTTTCAAACAAGTTATATTTAAAATTGCACTCTCAAGCTATAATTTTATGTATCCAATTAATAGTCCATTAATTGCAAATTGTCAAGTTCAAAATACGATAATAAATTGTTCTGCAATGCTGTCTATAACAATCACGATGTTATAGGCTCACCCAAGTCCCTGCGTTCTCCTTCTTCTCGATCGGATAAAGACAAAGAAATTGTAATTTGAAACCAGAGGGGCAAAAAAAAAAGATCCACGAGGACTGCTTATCAGAAGTTAACATTTTGCACACTTGTAGTATTTGGGGATCCCAAATTACTAAATACCTTTTACTAACCGAGTTTGAGGTCTGTACCGTAAATTTCGGACCGAGAAGAGGTTAGCAAGATATTTATTATATCTCTATTGTGTGTCTGAAGGGTTCAGAAACGATTTCCATTCATGAAGAACGGCTTCAAATTTTTGAAGCAGGTTGCAAGCAAAACGAATTAAATTGAAATTGTTTTGAAGTCGTTAGCACACATTAGTACACAGTTTAGAGTAAAGGAAAGTTTTAAACTTTTATTTGCTATATGAGTTAAGAAAATTTGGCGATAAATCACACAACAGTTTGGCAACAAAAAACTTTCAAGTTTTAGCGGTCCGTGCAGGAAAGTACGGACCGCTAAATTGACCAGTCACAGCGCGCGTACTTACTTAGAGATATAATAATACCAAAGTACTGCATTTGCCGCAAATTCAAAACATCATACCAGAAAAATTACAAGAACTGTAAACAACAAGCCAAACTCAAAAAACAAAAAAATTGTACTCTAGGGCGGGGGCAGCTCTAGTGATTACTACAACTAGTTACAGATTTTTGGAGACAAAATCAGTACCCTGCTTCTATATGTGTTTGTTGTTCGATTCTCATTATTACCACAACTTTCTCTTGAGCTTACGACCAGCTTATTCTTTTTCTAACCCATTATTTTAATGTAGCCAATATTCTGTGATATGCCGGAATATACCCTGGTGATGGGCTAAGGCTCAAAATGTCATCTTTACTAGATTTCTTCGGCGGTTCATTTACCTTAGATTTATCAACTTCAAATTGATAAAATCTTTAAACGTTGTATTTGCCAGTTTCGAGTTCGATGCACCCTAACAGTTTCTTAAGAAACTAATACTTTTGTTTATAGGCCTTCATAGTATAAACAAACTGCTGTTAAGATTTTCTAAAGAAGGTTGGTAATTTTGTATTTGATAATTTTACCCAACAGATAATTCAAGCTCGTGAGGAAGAGCAGAAACTGTCCTTGGCCAAAGTGTGTAAGCTATTCAGCAACTGGCCTCTGTTGTCGCTAAGGAAAATCGCTGGTCTCATTAAATGGAGGAACTTTCCACCTGGTCAAGGTAATGATCAGTATCTTAAGATTAGCGTGGTGAAGGATGTGTTATTTAAATAGTAATTTCACACAGTTCTTCGTATTCCCGTGAATGGAAATATATATGTATGTGTACAACTGCACAAGTGACACCACTTTCGGCAGGAATGATAAGAATTTGAAATTTGAAGAGTTCAAAATTCCAAAGTTGTTCAACAATTATATTACACTGCTACTGGCGTGGCACAATCTCGAAAGAATATTCTAGTACCCCTTTGATATTTTGTGATCTTGTTCACAGTTCTTGTAAATGAAGGTGAAAGATGTGAAGTGATAGGATTCATAAAGAAAGGCGACTGTCTTCTTCGGCGTTATATTGAAGTAGCACACACCTTTCCAAATGGAAAGAAGGTTAGTGCCTTTATCTTTATTTTTCATTTTGTCTAGTGCCACTCTAGTCTATATAATTATGACATGTTCATAGTTATTTATCAACAGTCTTTTGGTGTTTATTGTTTTAGGAACAGCGTACCAAGTCTGTGATGATTGGCAGACTGTCTCCAGGAGATTCGTTTGGCGAGATAACAGTTCTTAAAGGCTTAGCCATGCCATGTTCAGTTATCACAGACACTCATGTTCAGATAGGCACCATTTCCACACTCGACGTTTACGGTATGTTTGAGGCGAAGGGGGTGGGGTGGCGATGAACGAGGCTACGCCTCCCTCCTTGAAAATTGAACAATCTGTGTTCCATTCGATGTCATTTTCTTCATCCTGGGAGCATTTGTAACCATAAAGTTACAACGGTTTTCAGTGGAAGAGTTTACATTTCCCAGTTAAATGGGGAAGGAGGGGAGGGAGTCCAGTCCCCTCAAGCCTCCCTTAAGCGGCCTTCACACGGCAAACTAAAGTTGGCAAACTCGTGTTGGCAAACTCAAGTTGATGTGTGTGAAAGGCACAAAAACAGTCGGCAAACAAGTTGACAAACTGTTGGCGACAAATAGAACTTGCCTCTATTCTCGCCAACTCTTTCACCAACTTTTTCGTGTTGGTAAACTCGTATCTGACGTGTGAACGGTTGGCCAACATGTGTTGGTAATTGTCAGCCAATCAAAACTAGCTCTACGCACGTGATTTTCTTGCGTGACACGTCACAAAATGGAGGACGCGAGTCAACACTTTTCAAATTTATCGAAGCAGTTCACAATTGTCCGGCTGTTCGGGACGTTTCATCTATAGCCTACAAAGATACTAAAAACAAAGAAAACCAACAAAACGGAACGAGCGCGCGGACAAACTGGGTTTCTCCAAACCTTTCTAATTCTCCACCGCTTTCAGTTTCTTCGCTTCTTTTCCTCCGTTTCACTGTCGTCCTCTGTTTCACTGTCGTACGTGAGTGCCACTGCACTAAAAAAGCGGCCATGTTGGAAATTGCCGAGTTTGTTATTTGCCACGAGTTTGACGTGTGAAGGAACGAGTTTGCCAACTTTTTGAAGTCTTCCAACACGAGTTTGCCAACTAAAGTTTGCCGTGTGAAGGCCGCTTTAAATCCGGTTTGGAGTCGCTCTTCTTTTAACTCTAACTGTCAAGTCTAAAGTCGAAGAGTTTGATATTAAAGTTCAATTGATCCTTTTTTTAGATTTGGATGAAGTAACCAGGTCACTTCTGTCCCAATCCTTCTCTGCAATGGATGCAAATTTAACAGAGGTATTGTCAAAGTAACGGATGTTGTCTTTGTTGTATTTGTGGGCGGTCTGACACGGCATTTTAGTTGTGAATGAGAACCAGAAGTCAGAACAAGCTCTCTCGAACTTTCTGAAAGTACCCAAAGTTTTCTCTATGATAGTCCTGAATCTGAGGGTTCCCGTTCACTGAATGATTAGCTCACTGAAAAGATCTCCAACAAGACCAGCAATGCTGATTTTTTTTCTGTGACTGTTAAAATCAAGAGACTAATGTTTACTTACAGGACGAGATTCAAAAGGAGTACATCGAACAGGAGAAACAAAAAGAATGGGTCCGATTTAAGGTGGGAACATCGTAGCAATTAATTTAACTATTGTGTTAGTTAAAGGGTCTGCAAGATGCGTCCCCACTTTTTGTTTCTTGGCAACAACCCTACCCAAGACTGTGGGCTCAACCAATACTAGGATTGAAGCCAGAGTTGTCTTTGCTCGGCTAAGTGTCCTTAGGCCTAAGAGATTAAAATCTCAACAAGAGCCTTGCATAAATGAAAGGTGAAGGTTCGTCTCATTGTTACGTTATTTTGTGATATCGTTGGTTTTCCCTTCCTAAGGTTGAACTGTTTAATAAAGGGAAGACTTTCTCTTTACAACTTCTTCTTTATAGAAAAAAGTCGTGAGCAACGTCTTACATCACAGAGGCATTCTTCCTGGCTACAGCAAGTGGAGTAGAAATCCTTCGCCCTTGGAAGTTCCCGATAAATGACACTAAACAGTGCAATACTGTGGATGTTGATAGGTCTGACCGTCAAACAACAAGTCCGGAGGTATACAGCTACAAGCACTTAAAACTGATCTCCAAAAAGCGAGGGCCTGATTCTGTAATTTTTTAGGCGACGTTTATTTTGTCGTTGGGTCAACAGGCTCGTTCATGAAGCAGACGTCTCTCCATGCAATGAAAATTGCGTGGACCGCAAGTCTCCATCTGATGCATGTTCACTCCATGTGAACCGAGCTTTGTAGCCGGTGTTTAGCTCAGCTAGTTCGAATCCTGTATCGTCACTGGTCAAGGTTGGCGCAAGTTACATACATTTCTACGGAAAACAGATTCTTGGAGGATTCTAGCATCTTAAAACTATGTGAATAGAAATATAAATTTCATCACTAGACGACGGGAACAAACCCATGAGCCCCTCGACAGCAGATCGGACAGGATCTTTTATTAAACACTGAGTGGTACTGAGTCTTCAGGGCGGAAAAACTTACTGCGCAACTTTCTGCGCATCCCTAGCTCCACCTGCGGGCTCAAGTAATAATGCAAGTTGCAATGGCGTTGGAAACAGCGGTCGACTGTAATAAGGCATGCGAGGATATGTCGCTCGGTTCAGTGATTTATTTATACTTGGGCAAGCATTAATTTTTTTGGCATTTCACTGTTAAGAAAACAAGTCTTCCCCTGCACCTTTTTCTTATATATTCAGTGGTTTGCTCATATGGATGCCATTTGTAAAGTGGGTCTGAGGGGAAAATGTGTCTTTAGTGGAGATTTCTTGTGTACCGTGGGTAAACCTTCTTTAGGTTAAATTAGTCCTCCCAAAAATTGAATCCCCACGAAAATAATACACCAGCTTTCCATTAGTGACGTTAGAATGTTGCTGCTTACCGGTAAAATTACAAAAGTAAGGAAAGTTCGTAGCTTCTTCTGTTTACAAGATCGACGAGATTCGCGCTATTTTTTCAAACTTGGTCCGGAGACTGGCGCGCAGCGAAAACTCGCCCATGCTTATTGCGTTTTTCCGCTCTGAATACGGACTCTATTTAGCAAGAGAGGTTTCCGTTTATGTTCGGCAAAACATTTTGGTTTTGTTTTTCGCTTCTTTTGTGTCGTCAGTGAGAGAGACTGAACAATTCACAATTCATGCAATCATATGTGCTCCTTCCTTCCTTGCAATTACTCACTGGCACATTTTCACTTAGCGGGTTGTCTTGCGTAATATATATGTTCCAATACGATACTTAGATATGACTGTAAATAGTTGTGTTATACCACCAGCCTTACAAGGGCTTGGAAATTAATATAAAAAGTCGACGACCGTTTCAATCAATATTAATCAATATGGCTTTGCAATTAAGTCGAGACAAAACTCCATGTAGCAAGCGTGAAATTTTTAAATTCTGTAAGTAACATATAATTGTGGAATTTCCTTGTTGAAGGAACCAAACGTGAGATATCATGGAATAATGCACATTCTTACAGTTTATGAGGTTAAAATAGTGTTATAGAAAAATAAGCCAATGTATGTGAGGCATTCCTTGGTTGTGAAATAAAGAACTCTCGACCAATTAGATGTAAAAGCGAAACCAGTTGTGACATAGTCACGTGTGTCCTCCCTTGGCGTTATTTCGAATACTCGTCCATTGTCTAACGTTCAAAGAGCCAATCAGAGCGAGGTGTTCCCTTTGCCCCAAACTCCTCTCAATCATACTTACGTCATAGCTGCCATCTTGAAGGAGTCAACATTTACTTTGGGTCCTAACATAATTTACCAGCCTATTGGTAAATCATCTTTACTCTATCAGGTTTCAAAAGTTTGTTACATAAATTCTTGTATTTGTTCTCCTTGCTTTATTTCATTTTTCCATAGCAAAATATAGTACTCTCCCAAATTACAAAAATCTAATTCGATTTAATTTACAATTCAACTTAATTAATGCGCCTTGTCCCCCAAAAGGAAAATGGCTTCCTTTTCAATTTGAAAAAAAATATAAAAAGCAGAAGTTTTTCTTGGATCACAGCCTCTGCAAAGGTCCCACAGAGTGGTCCCCTAAGGGAAAATGATTTTCTTTTCAATTTGAAAAAAATATATATTCAAGTTGAAAAAACTGAACCTCTTCTTGCATTACTAAGTTACTGAAAGGTCCCGCAAAACGGTGCCCCAAAATGTTATTTACCCCAGGGTAAACTTCTTCCATTGATAAACTAAGTAAGTAACTTTACAATTTTCTAATAGGAAGGTTTCCATCGCTACCCTATGTCACTACCATCGTGGTATTATTCCATATTTTCCATTTGGGTCGAAAATGTAATTTACCTAGAGTACTTCCTGCTTTAAGAAATAAGTCTGTCTGTAACTACCGACATTTGCAGGTTTTCATCGCCACCCTCAGTCGCTATCCTGCGGTAACGTTCCGTAATTCCCATTTTGTTTCGACTTATCTTCTTCTGTCTCGTCGTCTGTGATGGTGGCCCATTTACACACGATCATCGAGTCCAAAACAAGAAGCGTCAAGTATGCGATCACACAAACAATGGACATAAGTCTTCTGGAGCCGACGTTTGTTGTCAGAAACTTGAGCACTTTTAAAGCGAACGACAAAGCTTTGTGACTCCCAAGGATCACGACGGTCTTTTTGACTGGTGAACTGAGACCAAGAAAGCCAGCCGCGATCCAGTTGAGAAGTAAGAACATGACGTGCATAATTGATGAGTAACCAACAATGATAAGAACATTCATGGACACTATGTTGTTGTATTCTTCTTCAACTTGTGCTTTGCTCACCAGAGGCCACGTGGAGAGGAGAAGCAGCGTTATTATAGAGTAGTGGATGCATCTGTCGCACGAGTCCGCTTTTTCAGCCACAGTTTTAACCAGTCTCAACAACTTGCCGATCTACAAAAGAAACAGGCTCAGTGTATAGGCACGCAAGACGTGCAAAGTAGTAAGATAGTGTGCTCTTTCAGTTTTCAGTTGCTTTTTTTCTGTGTGTTGGGCGGTTATCTTTGAACATTTATTGATTGTCAGGTTGATTCAGAATTCAGAATATTATGCTTCACTTTTTATGTGTGAAATGATTGTATCAGGATAAGGACATCGATATGGCTGTTTTGATGTCATGTGAAAACACTCGAAATAAAATTAGCACTGAGTGGTGTAAAGAGAATGAAGGTGAGAAGCAAGGACAAAAATACAGCAATTTATCCTGCTTGGTGATTTTTTTTTCGCCTGTCTTGCTCTACAAACAGAGTGAATTTAGGAACTTACAGAACAGAATCTTTTATATAAGAAATACTTACAATAACTGGTAGAACAGACACCAGAAAAAAGATAAGCATAAGAATTCCAAATCTTGCGACATTTACTCCGCTGTTGAGCTCCGTCATCCACACCAGCATGGGCGGCACAGTAAATATGGCGGCAACGTTTGTTATCGTCATCAGTAACAGCGCCAGGAAGAAATTCCCACCTGCTAACAAGGACTGAAAATAACAAGACATAAGAGGATTACTTCAAAATTCGTTTAATTCAGCTTCAAGGTAACTGAAGACAGCCAGAGCTATAAATAGATTCGCTTAGTGTTCAGTTTGATTGGTTGATTCTTGGCGCAAACATTCGTAACCAAGCGACGACCAATCACAGACAGCATAGTTCTTTGTAGAGTTACGTCATCAAACCAACCCCATTCCTAAGGTCCCTTTTCTAGTAGGAAGAGAGAGGGTTCTGGGAACGAGTTTGCTTTTCAACGAATTTCAAATGTTTCTGGCGGAGGAAGAATTCAGGGCCGCCACGAAGCTCTTCGGAACGTCTCACAGGATTGGTTGAGAAAATGATATACAAACAATGGTAACAATGAACCCTAACCCTAAAACAATAGAGCTTCGTGCCAACAAGATCCAATGAAATTAGAGGTTCTAGAGAGCTTCGTGACAACAGAGAATTCAGTGCGGTACAAACGTTTATTTCACGTCCTCTTGGGGCTTTCCAGTGACTGGTTCTTAGTCCTCGATATTTCGCCGCGGTCAACCGTTTTGGGTCAAGTGGTCCGTTGGATGCGTCACCGAAATCAATTGAACGTGAAGACCTGGAAGAAAGCTGCACTAGCCGATAAAGAAAGCCGAACTAGATAACGTTCTAATGTAAAACCGGCGATAATATAATTTCTTTTATAATAAAACTCTTACAGTTGTGTTGAAAAATTAAAACTGATTCATTAGAACATCTAGATGCTCTATAGCTGCGCATTCTTCTAACAATAGACCCTTTTCGATCGAAAATGGCGTCCGAAAATTCAAATAAGTTAAAATTAGCTAAAATTAAAAACGTATACCAGCAATAGAGAGAACACCTTTACCTTAGTAAACCTGCAAAGTTTCAGCTTTTCAGGCATTATATCAGCTGAGAAAATGTGTGTTGAAAATTGAAAAATTTAGAGAAGTTTGTATGACTGGGGGTATATGCATGTATTACTCCCAGTCATACAAGCGTCTCTAATTGTTTCAATTTCCAACACACATTTTCTCAGCTGATATCACCTGAATCTGACACTTTGCAGGATTACTAAAGTAAAGGTGTTCTTTCTAGTGCTATACGTTTTTAATTTCGGCTTACTTGAATTTTCGTCGCCATTTGGGAAGTTTTATTTGCGTCTTACGTTTGTGTTACAAGCGCCCACAATCCCAAAAAGATGGCATATCGCCTACAAACAAACTAGAGTTGTAACATAACTGTTCTTACCAAGACTGCTCCGGCCGCCATACTCGCTGGAACTGTAAAAAACACTTGCAGTGCGAAAGCAAACTCCGTCGGACCAATAGCGGTGACATTTCCAACCACAGTGGACTGCGAAGTAGTCATGTTATCCTCCCTCATTGTCGCAAATTGAATGGTCTTTGTAATTTGTGTTCCCGTGATAGGAACAACCAAGAGTATTGTTAGGACACCCCATGCGATAGCTTTGTAAGACTTGACAGCGGTAACAAGCTCCTCTGTAGTCATGCGCAGCCCACATAAGAAAAAACACACTCCAAAGCAGATTTGAGGAAAGTAATACTCGGAGAGAAGCGTCCCTAATTCCGGCCAATGCGACCCCACGATGACTATGAAAATCATCCCGATCGCTAAGAAGTAGGTATCACAAAATTCAAGCACTGTTATCAGCAGCTTGCGCAGGCACTGGAAGGGCTTTGAAAGACAAGTCTTATTCTGTTCTGCTTGATGTTTAGTCGGTGCTGTAGGGTTTTCTTTAGTTTCTTTGGACATGTCGTCGTGAACAGATTTGTTAGAAGAAAATGCTAGATTATCCTGCAACAAAGAGGCAGAAAAATGTCAAATGAGCTGGAAAGGAAATGAGGATGTTAGGGCAGGGGTGGGGCTGGGAGTGAGTTCAAAGTACGGAACTTGATAGAGTGAACGGGTCATTTTGCAATTTATGTGCGTTGGCTCTTTGGTTGGCGTTACATATCTTCGCTACACAGTGCTGACGAGCCCTAAGAAGGGCGTAACAGCTGTCCTTTGTTGCGATCCTGTTTTATCGGTTCTTGTCGTGTTGGTGTAATTTCCCGCTCGAACAAGGCCGGTAAAGGGGCGTGTTTTGTCCATTAAAGGCGCACTAGAACATGTCATGTCTTGTTCTCTACTTGCTCAAATCGATGGTCATTCCACTAGCAGAAATGAAACCTCGAGATTCTCTGCTTATTATTCAAACACCAAAACTGTTACAGTTCAAATTTTGTTCGGCGCACATATTTCTTCATTCGTAAAAGTCGTATATTTGCATGACTTCAGCGAATTAAATTCAGTTTGTGACTAAATTTGTGTCCATAAAATGTCACGAATTAGTGGACATGCGAAAACTATTTCTAACAAGCTTGAAGTTGTTGAGAACCGCTTACATTTCGAGGGTTTGTAGCCAGAGTTTCATCTAAATCAAGGTTTTTATATTCTGCCTTAAAAAATTTCAAGTTTAAAGCGACTGAACAGATAATAACGAGATAATCTGATCAGTCTTTTCTCATAATTTTACCAACTTTCTCAGCCTGTACATTGACGCACGAACTCAAATCTTCTTATTTTCTTTGAAAAGAACACCAAAAAAACGTAAAGCTTTTATAAAAGGAATTAACAGATAAAACGGTAAATTATATTATACAACTGAAACTGCAGTCACTGCCCGTCGACACAAGTACCTACCCAGCAACTTGTTTGACATATCGCCGGTATGCAAATCCAATCGACCTATTTACATTCAGCAGAATCATGATGCTTCACCTTGCCTACATCTCGTTTTCTCATAAGGGATACATGAAATATCTTCCGATGTTTATATTTCACTGAGCTGGTTTTCCCTTTTAAGCGGTTGTTTTCGGCGTTTGCTTTGTACAAACAGATCAGAGGTTTGACTGGTGGGTAGTTTGTTGTTTCGGGTTTTACCGGGAAGCCAAGCTGGCCCTCAGTGTTGGTACCATAAGCACCTACTGTTTCTTTCAGTTTAGTCATCATTGTTATAAATCTATCAGGAAAGACTTCTCCACTTTCCTATAAATAAAATGCACCACGAGAACTCAACTAGGAGAACTCTTCTAATTTTCATGCGGCGTTTTGTTTGTCTACAACAGATCTTAGGTAGTTTATATGCTTGAGTGTATTTTTCAAAAAAAAATTAAGTTGTGTGAAGGGATTACAAACGCTTAACTGCAGTTTTGAGAAGTACTAAAGCTCAAGGCGATACTTTTAAGTTTTTAGTGAACTGGTTGGTGATAAGCGCGCGCGCAACGATTGTAGATCACTATCACTAACGAGCACTTTACCTGGGGTTTTATGCTGTTTTGTTTTTATTTTTTCATCAATCATACATCAGTCCACCTTTTAGTACCCCTGGAAACTTTTCAATTGACCACAGTTTTCTTCAGCATAGCCAGTTAAAACAACGAAACGAGCCGTTTCATTTTGCATGA
>JAHPZR010034407.1:25000-60581 GCA_019787425.1 Platygyra sinensis
GTAACATTTAGTGGAGTGTTAGTGTAAATAAGAAGTGAACAGTGGGCTGTGACTAAATGTGGGACGGGGACTGTGATGCTGGATTCGTGAATCAGGGACGTGTGGACTGGGGAACGCGTGGACTCGGGGTCGTGGGAGTCACAAAAGAGGCAATTTGAGCCGTCGATCTCTGAGTCGTGGGGCACGAGGACGTGAGAACTCTCTGAGACGCGATACCGTTAGCATGAGGACATAGGGATATCAAACAAACATCACCCGATTTTTTGCATGTAACATGTAAAATATAATTTTCTGTGGTGTCCAGAAAGGTATTTTAAACAGCTATTATGTGAACCAGAGAAAGGTACATGCCAGGAAACCAAGGAAAGATACCAATAGATTGTTTTAGCCTGAGTGCGGTAAGATTTGCATTGTTTCGTTCCCTATTGAAAATGGTGTCAGTGACTTTTGGGATGCCCCTGTTCGATTGATAGAAGTTTATGCAGCGTACTCAGTCGACTCTTACCAATGTGGTGTTAATGTTTTACGAAATCTGACCACCGGTAAGCCATAGAGTAGGCCATAGGGTAGGCCACAGGGTAGGCCATGGCCTACACCATAGCCTAGGCCATGTGGCCTACCCCACGTTTTGTCCACACCCTTATTAAAAACTGGATCATTGGATAATGCAATTCGAGAGTTTTCATTGGCTTAGCCATCATGGTATATGAGCCATTATACCATGATCTACAAAAATGGCGAGCGTATGCGTGATTGTTTGGGCCTTTTTGTTTTTATTGTATTTTAGGGGCGTTTTTCATAAAGCAATTATTCTACTCGCGCTTGTTGGATAAGAGATGATTATAGCCAACTCGGCGCTACGCGCCTCGTTGGCTATCTATCATCCCGGGTCTATCATCTCATATCCAACGCGCGCTCATGGAATAATTGTTAAAGTGCCACTAGACGAAAATCGCATCTTCTCTATCAAAGCCATTTTAAAGCATAAACAAGAAGCATGCATGAGAAGAAAAATCCCGTTTACTTTTTTCAAATATCTCTTTTCGTTCCAGAGATATTCAAGTTTTTAAAATATGCAAATTGGCCTAGTGATGACGTCATACACTCAACCAAATTTTGATCAAATATGATGAAAAAGGATATCTCAGCCAATTTGTATCAGAAATGTTTGATTCTTTGCAGTAAGATTCTACTAAATGTGCTCCACAATTTGAGCTTAACAGTTTTGTTACCATGGCAACATACTGGGTTCCAGACCTCCCCAATATTAAAGGCATTTCTGACCACCTCTGGCATAACATTTTCATATTTGCAAATGGTGCCTCGTATACATGATCCAACAAGCATATAAATATGTTAGCTTGGGTTTGCGGTCTTGTTTAACGTTTTTCGGGCTGAAAATCACTTATATATTGAAATCAAGTGGGTGGGAACTGGAAAAGAGTGAGTTACCATGGCAACAAAATGTTTTACAGCCATAGATGTGCTTCCTGTAGAACTATTAGCCTGCCAAGTTTCAATGCTCTGCACTGCAAATTGGCCAAGATAGCTCTATTTATATACATGATGTAAAATTGGGTTGAGTAAATGACGTCATCAGTCATCTCATTTGCATATTTTACACATTTTTCAAACTTGAATATCTCCGGAACTAACGCAGATATTTGCAAACGGTAAACGGCGTTTTCATTCTTTTATAGAATTCTTTGTGATCCACCTAAAAAATCCAGAAGTAAAAATTTGATCATAGTGACACTTTAATTATATTCTTACGATATTTGTTTTTGATGGCGAGCAGTGACTACCGAGACAATAGGCCATTTCCGAGTTACTTTACCTCTGTTTCAATACGACTTTACGTGCAAAATCTTTGCACAGAACACATTTACATATGAATAGTTTCGCAAGATTTGACCAAGCCGTTAAAATACATAAGCTTACATGACAGGGCAAATTCTATTGCTTATACCCGCTGCCCAATTCTCCCGCCTTTCCCCTTTCTCTTTCAGCCTCATCTCCCCACATCTCTCTTCTGTCCTGTTTGTGACATGCAAACAAGCAAGAAATTCGATGTGGCTGTTGTGGGTGGTGGAGTTGTAGGTTGTGCTATTCTTCATGAGTTTACCTCTTTGGGGCTCAGTTGCATTCTTTGCGAAAAAGAGGAGAATCTTGTGAGTGGTGCTAGCTCGGGAAACAGTGGTACACTTCACACAGGATTCGATGCACCGCTCGACAGTTTAGAGTTACGCTGTCTTCAGCGAGCACGGCACTTGAACGAGAACTTTTTCTCCAACAACAACATCCCTTACCGGATATCTGGTGGTTTTATTGTTGCTTGGAATGAAAGCGACCTCGGTAAATTACCTGAACTTGTCGCGAAAGCTCACAAAGCGGGTGTCACTGACGTTACGCAAGTAACAGCTAATGAGCTCCTCGAGAAAGAGCCTCAGTTGAGTCACAAAGCGTTAGGAGCTGTCTACGTACCAGGGGAAAGTTTAGTTGACCCTTGGAAAGTTCCCATTACCCTAGCTAACATAGCTGTGACTCGAAATGCAACGATATTAACAAGCTGTCACGTGACTGGTGGAAAGAGGCTAGAGAATTATTGGCAGCTGTCAACGTCCAAAGGACCAATCACTGCTTCAGTTGTAATCAACTGTGCTGGTTTATTTGGTGATGAAGTGGAAACAATACACAGACAAAGTCCATTTACAATAAAACCTCGAAAGGGACAATATGCGGTTTTCGCCAAGTCAGCAGGGAGACTTTTGAATTCTATTATCTTCCCTGTTCCGACGCCAAAGACAAAGGGTGTTCTTGTCTTTCCAACCATCTATGGCAATATTGTGGTTGGACCAACGGCGGAGGATCAATTAGATCGCAATAATGCTGAAATCAATGAGGCAGTTATTGAAAGTTTGGTAACCCATGCACACACCATTGTACCTTCCCTCAAAGAGCATGCTGTAATAGGCACCTATGCAGGTCTGCGACCTGCCACAGAGTTTAAAGATTACTGCATTGACTGTCATGCAGCAGAGGGGTGGATCACAGTTGGTGGCATTCGCTCAACAGGTCTGTCTGCTTGTCTTGGGATTGCCAAGCATGTGGCATCATTTTTGCCATCTCTTGGATTTAAAAATACTAATAAAACATCAGTAAATGGTCTGATAGAAGCTGATAAGGACTGGAAGATCACTCATCCTATTACAAAGTTTGGATTGTTGACTGATGATCACAATTGATGACTGAAATGAGAACTTGTGAATCAACCAAAGTACATTGCATTCTATTGGCTGTAACTGGAAACCCTATCAGGACAGCAAGAATCACCATTCATTATTTAAATTTTTTACACAAATATAAATACACAAAAAGTGTACCAGTTTAAATTTCAATAGTTTTATTGGTATAATAAACAAACCTTCATGGAGTGGAATATTAAAAAAAAGTCAGATCCTACACCCCCTGGCTTTCCTTTGCATGGTATATTAGATGATTGTCTACCCTGCAAGCAGAGGTCTCTTCGATCTTCCTAGATCAGTCGTGAAGAGGAAGAGACCTCTGCTAGCCGGCTCGACTTTTCCTGTTGAGCATGCGACTGATCTAGGAAGATCAAAGAGACCTTTGCTTGGAGAGTAATGATTTTCGTACACATCCATAAGGTCCTCACTCATAAAAACCACCACATTTCTCCACATAACAAATATGATTTATTGTATATTTTGATTTTGATTGACAAAAATAAAAGTAATTATGAGGATATTGGTTTATAAATAAGTAAAAGAAAATTTCATATTCTTGTGAAGTAGAATGAAATGGTAATAAATTATTGTAGATGAATCAGCCAGCATTCTATCATGAATGCCGTGCTCTTATTGGCTATGCGACTCTCTATCTATCCTGTGATAGATCATAGTGTAGCAGTGTGTTAAATTAAAATAACTATCATTACTAACTACTTAATAACCGAGAGTGAGGTCGTTACGGGAAAATATGGTAGGCCGAGGTTTGAGATTTTCCCATAACAACTGAACGGTTGAGGTTATTCAGTTGTTTGTTATATGGCACCAACAACAAAAATAAAGAGGGTTTTTTATCACGGTACTCTTTGTTTTCGCAAGCCCATAATCGGCCCTTGGGCATATTTACGGGAGAATAATACCCTACAATTCAGTGGCAATTAGCCAATCAGAGTGTGAGTTATATTGCTACAAACACAAGCCACATAATAAGTTAATGTAATGTACTATAATAACTTAATAATTATATGTATGAATCATGGATTCCTTGGTGCTGTGAAGTGCTGGTAATTAATTATTAAGCAAAAGTAACTCCCATTGGCATCTAAGCCATGCAGTTGGCAAACACAAAATATACCTTTGCACTCCCACAAACTTGGAAAATTGATAGCTGTTTTAGGTCCAGATGTTTAAAGTGGGATTGAGCAATAAATTATTGAATAATCTGTCATATGTGATGTGCCCACTTTCTAACCCTTGCACGACTGACTTTTCATTCTGCACATAGCTGTGCCATGCTAAACTAACTGAGGAGCCAGAGGGACTGCTTAAAGTCTAACATCCTAATCCAGATAAGTGTGCAATCTCAAAATGTAGTTTCATTAGCTGTTGATATAATTCTACACAATATACCTTTAGAGTGGTTTTTCAATAATATTGAGTACTGAGATTAATTCACATTATTTTGCTTTGGTTTGCATAACTATGCAACACTATTGGCTTAGAAGTTTTCGCACCAGCCCATTTTCACATTTAATTACACTAAACTGAAGTAAAATCGAAACCAAGCATTGCTTTCTCATACAAAAAAACTCATGTTTGCCTACATTTCCCACTTGAAGTTTTATAAATTCAGTTGATTATCTGTGCACTTTGTGATTGGCCAGAGTAGTATTACAGTGTAAATAATATGGTTTTTGTTTTATGACACACAACATCAATGCTGAAAATGGCTCTAATCTGCAATAGCAATACAGCAATACTGTTGTCATCATTCAAGCATTCAAGCTCTGTGTGGGAGACTCACAATGTCGAAACATATAATACCCGTACTGGACTGTGCAAACTTTGATTAGCATCATATGTTACATGTTCAAGTTCATCTGTACAAGGTTGACCATCTGAAGTGCTCTCAGCTGCTGCAACTTTGTCTTTCTTAGCATCATACGCAAACCACCACGATGCCCACACAGAGTCTGATATCAGAATCCCAAGGTGAATGATGATCAGTGGAAGACTAATGATGCCTTGTTCAGCGTCGCTAAATGGTAGGTACCCAGCAATAGTCACTGCAACTGCTAAGGATTTCTGACTAGCCATTATCATGACAGACTTCAAGGCAGGTCTATCCGGTTTGAGAATGAGACATGGAGGATATATGACGATAATAAAGAGCAGATGCATTGCTAAACCCCATCCAGGTACGGCAAAAATGCTTCCAACAGAGATGGCGCTGATGGCTTTTTGCTGACTAGCTTGACTGACCTTCAACCATGGAATCATTGTTAACAGTATGATGCTGATTACTTTAAGTGTGTTGGAGAATTTCTTGACACAAGGCTTCACATGAGGCACATACCTTAGTCCTTTGCCAACCTGTAAAAAGGAAAGAAAAATTACAGTCACACTTCCACTAATGGACTCTAACGGCCTCTATAATCTCTCTATGACGGCCAATTTTTGTCCTAGGGGTCCATCTTAATCTAGTTATTTTAAACCTCTCAGCAATAGCCAGCTCTTCAAAACAGCAATGGTAACTAAAGCCAGGTCCCAATTACCAAAATAACCTCTCGAAAACAGGCAGTTAATCAATGACTGATGAACGGTGTATATGTTGTGCGTTAATTTTTGGTCTCAGTTAATTTTAATTCCTAACCCTATTAACCCCCCCAACCCTTTCCCTATCCCTAACCCTATTGACCCCCTAACCCTATCCCTAGATCTAGCCCCCCCCCAATTTGTTTATTATTTTGCACTCACCTGGATTTGAACTCCAAACCTCTGACTTTGAAGTCCATCTTCATCTCCACTATGCCACACAAGCAATTGTTGCAAATTTGCTCATATTTGTTGGTCTAATTAGTTATTAGAATTTCAACCCAGTTTGAAAAATATGAACCAGTTCAAAATAAAATCACTAGTTAGAAAAAACTAACTGGTTAAATTATAAAATTAACTGAAACCAAAAATTAACTATAACAGATACGAAACCTTATTTATTTATTGTAAAAGGTAAAAAAAAAACACACACACACATGTTGCAACCCCCCTCCCCCCCATAAAAACAAGTGTCAATGTTACATTGTTAATTTCTTTGATGACACTTACCAATAAAGGTAGCAACACAGTTAATACCAGCTTGATCAACAGTTTGACAGGATCTAACTTTACATTCTCAAATGCTATTATCCAAGATACAAGAGGCGGAACAGTAAACACGGCAGCCAAATTACAAACCACTGTAAGCATTACAGACAAAGCTACTGCACCTCCTGCTTGGGCTGTCTGTTAAAAAAAGAAAACCAGTTACACACTTATCTGTAACTTTCTGTTACAGCACCATTGCAAATTACAGCGCTGATTATATTACCGTGAACACCTAAAATATGTCTGGAATGTTTATTGTGTTGTAACCAATCACATGCGAGATCTTCACACCACAGAAACCACAGGCAACGAACCGTTTCCTATCGGCCACGGAACAAATTATTTTTGTTTTGTTTAAGGATACAAACTGTCTTATTAGGAATTTAAAACACCGCTGTTCCCCAAGATTAGTGCTGAGGACCGCATCCAGGTCATCGTTCGAGTTTAGAAAGAAAAAATTTAGAAGCCAACGCGACGCGACGGCGACCAGCTTTCCATGTCACGACATCACATGAAGATAATAAAAAATCAACAATCGTGATTAGCATAATCCTTGCTAATATTTTTTGTAGAACAAGGGTTGATTTGTGTGGGCTAACAATTGAACCCTCGAACTACTGTGCCGGCAGAAGTTCCTTGATCGCAAGATCGCAAACTGGAAAGACCGCCGAACAAATTTGCGATCAGGCGTAACTAATTATTCCGATTTCGATCGTTACAAAAAGTTAGAAAATTCGCGCGTCAAACCGTCGCGTGCGTCCGCCCGGCACATCGGCTAAATTTACTTCAAAATCGCTCAAACCTGTATTCTTCGCTATTATAGCACATACTGTAAAGAAATGGGCAGGAAAAGTAATTGTTTACTTGTAAAAAGACTGAATGTTGAAACAAAACGAAAATATAATTTGTTCCGTGGGAAACCGTTCGTTGCTTGCGGTTTCTGTGGTGTGAAGATCTCGCATGTGATTGGTTACAACACAATAAACATTCCAGACATATTTTAGGTGTTCACGGTAATATAATCAGCGCTGTAAGTGAGAGAGTTATTTCAGACATGATAGCAGACAAACTGACAAAGATGTTTGAAATTGCTATTTTTTTCATAATTCCCACGATCATAAATTAACAATAAGTTTATTATCTTGCAGTGAAACTGTGGATAATTTGTTATCCAGAGAGGTCACAGCTCCCTGATAAACACAGTCCTGAGATAAAAGTAAACTTATGGGAATCTAAACTAATAATATTATTACTGGGCTGTAGGGAGAGTTATCAAAATCAAATTAATTTTCCTTTATTTTAAGGAAATTATTTTATAGCTTTCCCAGCATTTTTTTTTAGTATGAGATAAGTCTACCAAGACATCAAACATTAGAAAACTCCATAGCCACCTCCCTTGGAAGGGAAACGAACTAACAACAGATCTAGGATGGTTGCTACAGGTATCACTGTTCAAAAAATTCCCTCACTTTTCCCTGATGAAAGTGCACTTTCCTTGACCAAAATAGATTCAATGAACTTGTGGCCATCGTTTCGACACATTCATTAACAAAAGACAGATAAGTTTTTAATAAATTTTCCTTCTTCATTGAGGAAAAATATCATTAAAAAATGTCTATTCAAGCCTTCAATGGTACTAAATCAGCTCTGTTAAATTGTTCCAATTTTCCCTGACCATTTCCTGACCTGTGGAAACCATGTCTAGGGTACCCTGAGTTCTAGAAGGTTTTTACTTTTTCATGGTGAAGCCGCTTAGTGAGCAGCAAAGCCACACAAGATCGTGATCCCGACTGTGAGCTTGATCATGATCTTGATCACTAAGTGGCTTTGCCATGAAAAAAAAAACTCTCTAGCACTCAGGGTAGATCTAGTGGAAGCTGGGTGTTGAAACCCAAATAACCTTCATGTGAATCCTCATAGAACCTAACTATGTAGCTGGTGGAGGTGATAACTTGATTCTCAGACAGTCTTCAAGGACACTTGCTCTCACTCCCACCTCTCTAAGCGACCTTGGATTATCTGACAATCAGGCTGCGGAGGTGAAAGAAGTCATCTGGGGATCGAAGGCCTTTATATAACAAGCTGTTCGGGCGTCGACCCCTAGCTCCTGAACAACAAAGCTTAAAGTTTCACAGTGTCATCTAATCTATGATTATCTCACCAATATAACTCCACCAGCAATCGTGCACGGTACAATGAAGTAAACCTGCATTCCTGTTTGAAATAACACCGGTCCAAGAATCGAGCTACACCCCAAAGTTATTTCCATCCGGCGAAGAAGTGCTATTCGTCGAATTGCCGCCATGATGCTTTGTCACGGAGTACGGTAACAAGCCAGTTAGTTGTCGCCGATTATCGGCGTAATCAACAAATACAAACGATCCCCAGATGAGGGCTTTAATAGACTTGAACGCTCCTTTAACGTCGCCGGTTTTCAGTTTGAGGCCGCTTATGGAAGAAGATTCCCACAACACAGACATACTGTGTTGGCAATTCGCTAAAGAAAACTCCTGGTTCGGGAACTAAAATTCAAAATTAGAAACAGTACCAGGGAAATGGGTAGTAAAAAATTCTTTAAGACCACAGCTTTTGCCTTTCTCCATAATGGTTCGCGCTGTTCAGTGTCGTTTTCTGCGGGAGGAACCGTCACTTTCTGCCCATTCGAGCGCCATTGAAAATCTTCCACGTTATGACGTAACATCCGAAACCAGACCGTCATCATGGACACGAATGTGTGTGACATGCCATGTGAGCATGGATGTCGCACAAACCACCTGGATTGCATAGATACTTTTTGCAACGTCACTCTTTGAGACCCATGAAATTCTTGACTTCAATTGTGCAAGAAGCGTCTTGTTTTCAAGGTGGCATTCCTCATCCGCCTCTACTGGCGTGAGTCTATGCGGGAAAACACACGCTACGATTAATCACTTTCGGGCTCTCGTTTGATTTATCTTTGAGCGATGATTATTTGTTGAAATGAACCAGGGTTCCTTCTACTTCCGCCGCTCTTCTCGGTTCAGGTCTTCTACCGTCCTACCCCGAGTGGTTCTTTCTCGTAACGCAACTACAGAGAAATACCAAATGAATGGTGATTCTACACCAGGGACCCAAGAAATTATAACTGGTACCTGTTGGGTCAAGCCGCCCTCATGCGGGTACAGTTTTCTTTTCTTCTTCTTTGCACGAATGTTTTTACTACTGGGATCACCCTCCCTTGCATGTTAATTTTTGCCCCCCCCCCCTCACTTTTCTAATAGTCATTCCTCTAAATTGCCAGCGCAAAAACCGAAACTGGCAGAAACAAGCTTATTTGTTGCGTATAGTTCGACAGGTTTTCACGTATGAATAGCAAACATTCTGTACCCTTTCCAAGCTCTGTCAACGTGGTCGATGATTGCTTGACTACGTTAGTATCTAAATGAGGTATTTGAGTTATATGGTGATAATGTGTGTTGGCCTCTGACATCCTTGACCATGAAATTCAATAACTTGAACTGCGGTGAATGATGTGAGCATATGAGTTACCATCGCAGTTATGCAAAGGATATTCGAACCCATTACCCAGCTCCTTTTGCGGGATGCCGGTGCAATGCTCCACCCAATCTCATTCAAACCAGGGTCTCTCGTTTCTCCTCTCGCTCCAGGGGGTCAGGAGGAAGAGAGAACCTGGAAACGCTGTTTGTGCTCTACCAACAGAGCTATCTAGCCACGGGGAAGCTGCCACTTTTGTAGCTTGTAATATACCTATAGCAAGTCAAGAATACAAGTGATATATATTACATACCGGTGATGTTATTTGAAAGTTTCTATATTTACAGGTCCATGGATTTGAATCGCGTTCAGGCGTGACCTTTTATTTCATAAATGCGATATCGATCATATCTTCATATCCTTCTTCCACAGTTTAATGCATGGATGTAAAGAGACGGATTGATAGTTTTTTCCAAATCCATCTCTTTACTATCCATGGTTTAGGTAATTCCTTTGTTTGCTTGCGCATCTCTACTGCCAAGATTTTCGCGTCATTAGGCGCGCGCACGCTGGCACGTGCACGTATGAAAAAAATGTGAGAGATTTCCCCTCAAACAAGCTGATAGCGAAATAATTGCTCCTTTTCTCCTCGACCCCCGATTTCTTTTCAGGTATTTGCTAAGAAGCAGTCTAATAAAGATCATATTTGAAAAGAAAAAAATTTTTGATAGTAGCAACATTTCTTTTGGGAAAATAGTCCTCTACTGGATGTACTTTGGCCAAGCCAGGACTTCAGCGAACCCGCGGAACTGTCCGACAAGTATCAATATTCCCGCAACCCACGGCAATTCAAAAACGACTTAAATCAAGCGATACTGCTTATTTCAATAATGAAGCATTTACTTTCACAGATAAACCTTTGGGGCTTTCGTGTAAACAAGACTTACTCTGTATGAAGATGAATCGAATTTTTTAACGCGCAACCAGTAAAAATACCCATTTAAGAGCCCGCTGACGAGTAAAACAAGCACGGTGACCCATTTTTTAATTGTATTTTTTTTAATGTTTCCAATATCATGATGTTATCACGCCAAGTTTGAAAAAAAGTTTGATGTAGACCATTTCAAGGAAATTACCTTAAATATAACAACTTTTCATAACTAATTCACTTGTTTCAGGAGCCATAATCGATTGTTGCTTCTGCTTGTATTCTTTACCTTCTACACAAGGCCTTCTACGGGTATATTTTACGAACTTACAAAGTGGCAATAGAGCCGGCAACAGGCTCCGTATGGGTTATTCCGGGATTTCATTTTGGACGAAATCTCGGGATAACCCATACGGAGAGCCTGTTTGCGCTAAAAGTGGCACGAAAGGAGGGGCCGGCTTGGGCCCAATTCCAAACTCAGTTCAATTTGCAAATATTTGTTTAAATCCTGGGGCCACAAAAAATAGGACAAACCCTTTGCTTCTCGCACTCGAACATGGCGTCACATGAGCGCGCGCTTAAATAAGTAACACGCGTGTCCCATGCATGTTTTTTCGGATTTTGTGACGTCAGGGTGATTAAATAAATGCTAATTTTTTCGCGTTTCCTTCGGTGATTTTTTTTTAATTTGGCTCAGTTGTAACCGCATACAATTCCTCTAAAATACCCCCATTTTTGTTAAAATCTGTCTGAGTTTATCTCATAAATTTAGTATGATGACAAACTGCGGCATATTGGAAAAACCATCTGAACAACCTTGACTTAATTTCTACCAATTCAAAATGTCAGGCAATATCATTTCCATGATGTGGCAAAGTATGAAACAGCAGAGATTTGCGAAAAATGGGCCAGTCGGTAGAACGGCAAAAGTATCTTTGTCTTTCAGTAAATATTCAAAACATTTCACTTGAAGTAGCTTTAAACAAAACGATTAAAAGCAGATCCAAGTCGAATAGCGTAGCCAAATTCTCCGCCATCGTGATTTTGGCACTTTTGATTATGCTAACTCGCTAATTTATTACAACCAAGATTTCAGGGTGTAAGATGGACACGTGACCAGGCGATGCCTGGGTCTTTTCCCGCCCCTCCCCCAAGCCAGGAAAAAGACCCTGGGAACTGAGGTTGGAGTTTTAGGTGTCAAACTTGATGTTTTGCCGCCCAATATCAGACGGTATGGAACGAAGAGACAACTGTTTAGCCATATGCAAAGCTGCTCTTTCTCTTCCTCTGGTGTATTTCGCGACAAGAAGAAACTTCCTTTCTGGTTGATTAGAAACATCTTCCCTTTGAGCAGTGTTGGGAAGTAAAACTCCACATTGGGCGGGAAAACTTCAAAGAGCTTCAAAGTTTGACACCTGAAACTCAGACGTTTGACATCACGTAAAAACATGTTTTGCGCGCGTGCGTTCACGGGTACATTCGATGGTAGTCAAGAGCGAACAGTTGCTAACTGTGAATTTGCCTTTTGGCCGTGTACCTAAAGCTTGCCTTTCTCCGTCAAGAATGGGAGCACCGACAATGAAAATGGTGCATAGAAAAAAAGGAATCACCTTGGTAGCTCGCACCAGAAGGGTCAATTGAAAATGGCAAAGAAAAAGAGAGAAAAGCGGGATTAAAATGAAAAAATGTGAGTTAAAGCGGGATCTGAGAACCCTATCTACACGTGCGGACGACCGTGCGGACCGTCTTGGTTATGTAACAAGTAAGAGAATGACTTCAGTACGCATGCATTTTCAATCAAATTTAGTCAAGAGCGAGCAGGTGCTAACTGTCAGTCTGTTATTTGGCCGTGTACTTAAAGCTTGCCTTTCTTGGTCAAAAATGGGAGCACGGACAACAAAAATGGAGCATAGAAGAAAAGAAGGGAATCACCTTGGTAGCTCGCACCAGAAGAGACCTTTGAAAATGGCAAAGAAAAAGATAAAAAAGCCTGATGAAGGAGATGTTAAACTGAATTTCCAAGGCAGCGATGAGAGACAGAGGAAGAAAAAAACCCTTCAGGAATTGCATATGGATCCACCGCCCGCGTTCAGAAAGTTCGAGTCCGAGGTGGATTGGCAAAATATGGATCATGGCATCGCTTTACAGCTGTGGGAGGATGTTTTCAAGCCACTGTATACTTTTTATGTAGTTCGACCCGTCTCTCCAACTCCTCAGAAAGCCAGCGGGTGAATTGACACACAAAGTAAAACCGAACTTTGGCTCGGGTGTCACGATTGTTTTTATTGTATTTTTTCTACGCTACGCTTAGATTTAATGTTCATCGTTCTTCATCCTTAGCTTTTTCCTGACTCAAGCAATCTGAATCGGATCACATACAGGATTATATAGCCCTGTTTAATGATAAATGTTCATACCCTTCAGTAATAAATTTCGATTACCTTAGTTCATGATTTGCGCTGACGGGGAGTTTTCTAGTTCATTTCAGATTTGGTCAGCTGCATTATAGATTTTGCCGGTTGCCTTTTTTTTGCTCTTACAGAACAAAACGCCTCGCATATTCATTTCACAAAATACATATTTGAGTGGCACAATAACTGATTTATTTATTTTTAAACATTTTAATTTCTGGTATTATATTATTATATCAATTAGGCTCTAGCAAATCTTAAGTTTTTGCATGTATACATATTGATTTCTCCCTATACATAGCTTTTATTCTTTTGTTCATATTTTTCGTGTTTGTAAAATTTTGATTGTGTATAGTCGGTCCATATCAGCCCTTCGGTTGCCAAACACTCTTAACCTACTTATCAAATAAAGTTTACCTTACCTTACCTACCTTACCTAACTAGCGATAGGCGAAAATTAATTCAAATCCAACACAATCACGCGCGGCGAAAAACAACGTTACAAAAAAGATTTCTATTTTTTCTCTCAGTCTCTTTTCTCTCAGTCAAGGATTATTGTACATTCATTTGGAATTGGGGGTCGACATTGTTTTTACGTAGTTTTAGAGTTCAATTCAGTTGACGTCAAACCGGCCTACGTAGTTTTGCTCTAAAATAAAAACATAGCCGAACCGACAAAAATTGTAATGTGTTGTAAGTTATGTATTTGTCTTGTATTGTAATGTAGGTAGCTGACTATTAGCAAGTGTTGTATTATCAAAGTGGTGCAAGTAATATAACCTCAGTACTGTGCAGTAAGCGATGTATCCGATTGTTATGTTAATAAAAATGTATCGTAAAATAACTATGACTTCACACTGACGTCGTACCAGCTAACTAAATCTCTAAGTCCCCCAATTTTCGAAAAACACATTGCGAAATTTTATTGTGAACCCACGTCAAGGTCAGAGTAACGGTCACCAAGGCTCGAAAAGAATCTTGGATAAACAATTCTTGGACCTTTTGTGCCATTGCCCTTTTTAAACGATGTTATTACCCTTTTCCTTTCCTTTTTTCTCTGTCCTTTTGCTCTAGCTAATTTTTGTGTTTCGCATTCTTTCTGGCTGCCGTGAAAAGCTGGGTCAGTGTTAAGTTTAGGCATAGCTAGGAAATGGAACCTTGACAAATAAACGTTTTTGTTTCTTCATTTCTTTACCCAAAGTAAGCGGGGTAGGGGATCTGCCTCTGGCCGATATGTAAAACATTCTCGTCCCCAGAGCCCACGATCCTTCTGGCTTGCGGCAGGAATCGAGAGCTCTGGGAGCAACCATTTCAGGCATGCGCCATCAGGAGCCCATCAGCCGGAGCCTCCATCTCCCATATATCCTTGAGTCAACCTTTGCGCGTATCTTTCTATTTTTAGAACAGTTTTCACCCCAGGCTAGCGTAAATTCCCAAGAAAGCATATTGCATAGTGCATTAGTTGTATCTATTGTGTTGTGTTGAGTTGTGTTGTGCTGTGTCGTATTGTATTATATAGCACTGTATGGCATCAGGGATATAATGCACGTGAGTTTAAGAGCCCTGCAGTTTCTAAAAATAGAAAGATACGCGCAAAGGTTGTCTCATAGGGTTTGTATGGGAGATGGAGGCTCCGGGTGATGGGCTCCTGGCGCCATAGATGCAAACTGCGTGAGGCCGGATGGGCAGAATTCGGTTATTTCCTTTTCAGTTGTTATTTCAAAATGGTTGCTCCCAGAGCTCTCGTTTTCCGACCGCTGGTCAAGGGGAACGAGGCTCTGGGAACGAGATTGTATGTAAAACCGATAGATCTATCCTAGGAATACTTACCATTTGCCGAATTGAATTTTCGGTAATTCCGGGGAAAATTCAAATGGAATGGCTCATCCCGGTGGAATGTTTTCGGTAAAAAGGTAATACCTTTCGAGGTATTTCCTTTTTCTCACTTTTACCGGGATCATGCCCGGAAATTTCTGTACCGTTTGTCTAAACTTCCCAGTGCCAGGCTTTTCACGGTGATTCCGAGAGAGAGTGCTAAAAATCTGCATGAAAGATAGCGGAAGATTTCCAAAACGTTTATCGATGCAATGTGTGTCTTTTCTCATCGGTATTGCTGGCAACTGCAACCCTGGCTGTGGGTGAGAAAGAATAGGCCATTTCCGTATTACCTCAGGCCTCTTTTTCAAAGCGAGTCTTGGTGCTCATCTTTTCATATGCAAAATCAATTTTCATTCACATGAAAATAAGTTTAATTTGCGTGTGAATGAAAATTGATTTGCATATGAAAGATGAGCACCAAGACTCGCTTTGAAAAAGAGGCCTGAGGTAATTCGGAAATGGCCTATTAAGTTTTGTCGACAGTACTTTTATGTTCAACCTCGTTCCCAGGGTCTCTCATCTTACCGCCCCCTGAGACGCGCGAGGAGAGACCCGGGTCTCTCCTTGCTCGCCCCAGGAGGTAGTAAGATAAGAGAGTTGATCTCTGCATGTACGAAATGAGCTTTTAATTCATCCAGGGAATACGTTGCCATCGTTTGCTAAAAACATCCGAGGATTTGATTCAAATTTCTCTTTAAAAATATGGCTGCTGCAGCAGCCAAAAACATGAAATCGTCGTCTTTTTCTACAAAAATATCATTTTCTAAGTCATCCGTTAAAACGTCAACACGAGGGGAAGTCCAGCCGCCATATTTCTTGTTGAAACGTACCCACGCCCCGTCCCACTGGTAACCGAAACTTCCAACCTCGTTCCCCGAGCCTTTTCCCTGGCTTGAGGGCGGGGCGCTTTTGATTATGCAAACCTCGCCAATTTATTACACACAGGATTTCAGGATGTAAGATGGACACGTGACCAGCCGATGCCAGGGCCTTTACCCGCCTGGTCCCCAAGCTAGGGAAAAGGCCCTGGGAAGAAGGTTGCGAAACTTCCCATCAAATGATATCGTTCAACCCGTTCCGTTTCCTTAGTGCGAAAAAGTACAGTTCAAAATCTCATCCTCGGGTTCATTCTTAGAATTTCACAAATTTCAGCCTTCATATTCTTATAAAATATTCCTATTTATAATATAGATGGGACCCTGCGCGCGATCCGATTGGTCAAAAACCAACGTTTTATCAGAGTATAAAACATATAATAAAGCAAATGAAGAAGCCTAAGCCGTGTATTAAACTGTGATAAAATACTCCGGACATTTGAGAACACTCGAGAAACGTAGAAAACACCCGCTTGCGACTCGTGCTTTTTACATGTCCCTTGTGTTCTTAAATGCTCGTCGTGTTTTATCACAGTGTAATACACGGCTTAGGCTTCTTTATTTGCTAAATAAAAAAAGTGTAAAGTAAATATAAAACTAAGACAAAATGAGAGTAATGGAATGATGTATTTATTTAATAAATAATACTCTATTTGTTATCAATATATTATTCTGTAAATACATGTTGGATATTTATTCTCTTTACAACTGCATTGAATTGATTTTAGACCTTATTAAATATGTTTCTAAAAATATTTGTGTTTTCCGAACCAGATTTCACTAGTTATAAGAGAAACCTACCGCCCAAATATCAGTACTTTCTTCCTGGTTGCACCTGCAAAACTGACTTGACATCAGCGATTGAATAAGAATTGGTGGCATTTCATACTTGTGTTCATTTAAGAAATAGATTTCTATCGAGTTGTAGAAACACGAGTGGAAGTTTGGGAGAACGAGAAATGTTGTGGGACACGAGCCGATAGGCGAATGTTTCCACAGCTTTTTCGAGTTCTCCCAAACTTCCACAAGTGTTTTTACAACTAGAGTGATGGAAAGTGAGTAGAGTAGAAGTGTAGTAGCGTAGCAGTCTGTCCTTGTTAACAAAATGACGGCCGTTTCTTGGCGTTTTCGAAGCATCTGTGAACAGGACTTACGTAAAGACTAGTAGATTTATATTAAAACAATAAAATCATTCACTCTTGATTTCTATCCGTGATAGCTGACTCGGACTGCACCCTCGTCAACTATCACACGATAAAAAATCTCGAGCTCATATATCTTCTTGGGCCGTTTTCTAAAATATCGACGATTCCTAATTAACATAATTTGACATCAAGGATCCAAACATTTTGTTAATTAAACGTATCCTAAATATGCTCCTTCAATAGCGTCTAATGAATAAGACTAATCAATCAGATGTTTTCAAAATATTCTTGTCATCAACACAAAAGCAGCAAATGCCAACATGAGGTAAACCCAGGCTTTTTGTTGGAAAGGCGACTTGTGATGATGCATCTGTCTCCAGTGGGGAACGGATTTATCCAGCTTGTCTCTAGAGCATAACACAAGTAACCCTGGAGTCACAAACATGATAGCCAAACCAGCAAAAGAACCCTGAATAATAAATAAAAAAATAATATTGAAAATAGTAAACTAAACAACTAAATATTACATAGTTGCTTCTTTGTGATTGGCTGAGAGAAGGTAATTTATTGAAATTATTGTTTAATACAAATTTTAATTTGCCACTTTATAATTTATTGACTAATCGAAGGAAAGCTTGAATAAGTGATATCGACATTTAATCAGTGTTTCGGCCAGAAAATTTTACTTGAGGGCCAAAGTGGCCCCTGAAGACTTGTTTTGGGGGCCAATTTTTTAGGAAAGGGGCCAATAGATAAAAATTGGTAAAAAAGATAGTCGCCAAATGCAAATGTCTGGTCGCCAGATACTAGTATGAAGGTCCGGTATGAAGGACCCGTGCATGTCAAATGAACAATACAAAGGCATACATGACGTAGTCAATGACCAAGGGTGTGCAAGCATTACAGGGCGATTTCAAACAGGGTCAGCCATTTGGAAGTTTTCCGATGTGAGAAAATCAATACAGCAAAGCAAAAGGATGGATTGACTTCTTTTGTTATGTTGAGTGTTTCAGAAGCGAAGATCTTTCAACATGGTTTTCTAGAAGAACATAAAGCGTGCGTGAATGACCATTATTGATCTTTATAACATAGATAGGACCCTGCGCGCGCTCTGATTGGTCAAAAACCTATGTTTTACCAGAGTATAAAACATAGAAAAAGCGTGTTTTATTGCTTTGCGCGCGTAAAATCTATGTCATAAAGCAAATGAAGAAGCCTAAGCCGTGTATTACACACTCCAGTCATTTGAGAACACTCGAGAAATGTAGAAAACACCCGCCTGCGGCTCGTGCTTTCTACATTTCCCTCGTGTTCTCAAATGCCTGTCGTGTTATAACACAGTGTAATACACGGCTTAGGCCTCTTTATTTGTTAATCAACGTAGAGAAATGAAGCAGCAATTATGGCAACTAAACCATAATTTTTGGTCGCCAAGAAAGAAATGTTAGTTGAATTGTAAATTGTTAGTTTATTGGCGACCATATCGGTCACAATTTTGAGCCTTTGGATGGCTATTAAAATACTATGGCTGGGTTAAGCCTGAATGCAGCCTTGTAAAAGTAAAGGGCTAAATTGGCCCTTTCTCCATTTTTCCGGGGGCCTTCTCTGAATGCAACGCGGGATTCCCGCAATGGCGCGGTCTGGCGGAAACACTCATTTCACACTATGCACGATATCTGAAAATTCTCTAAAATTTCACTTGTCCATGTTCATGCAGTTCGAACTACGAGAATGTTCACCAGGAGAATTTTCAAACATCACTCGAAGTAATCTATCAAACACATATAAGGCAGCGTTTAATCAGGATATCCAAACACCGAGAAGAGAGTTGAAAATACGACAATTTTGACGAAATTCGAGGTGTTTGGATAGCCGATGAAACACTGTCTCGAGTGTTTGATATATCTTCTCAATCGAAACAAAAACTAAAGAGTAAGCGGAGAAGTAAAATCGTCAAAATATATGCTAATTAAGAACGGGTATCCAAACTACCGTCACGGTTGTGATTTTCTTTGTTTTAACTTGATGAATTATTAATGAGTTTGAGAAGTGTAGTTCCTTAATTGCACTCACATCCATACAATTACCTAAGTACGACAATTTAGAGATTTACACAGGGACTCCTCCAATCAGAAGATGTGTTTGAATTGCGAGGTGTAACAAAGTGTCATAAATTGCCCATATCATGTACACAATGTCTTGCCTTTAAACATAATTCCTGTCCCTTTTTTTAGTTACAACTTTGTCAATAAGATATTTCCATGTTAGTTCATCATTGCTTGCTCAGTGGAAACAGGATTTGAATAGTTAAGGGCGCATTTCTCCTAACTTTTTTGCCGCGCTGGGTGCAAACGTTTACTTCAACTAGTTGGAATGTTTGAAAATAGTACAATTCCACCAAGTTGAAAAGCACTGAGAATGAAGCAATCACTTAACTGACCGTCAAAGCAACTAGCTGACTGACATCGTGCACAAATACAGCTATCACCACAGGTGGCATAAGAGCAATCAATGTGAAGATCTGCTGGCTTAAAAATAACTTCTGAAAAAGAGATAAAATTAAATTGTTATGCGGTTACAATAAACGATTAACCGGAAGAACTCTTTTAGCAACTACACATTTAGAGTTAACCTTAATGATGTGCTCTCTGATTAGCTCTAGGGTATTGTTCTCCTGTAATGACCATGAGCCGATTGTGGGCTTGCAAAAACAAAAACAAAAGCCAGAAAATAAACAACGTTCGTATCAACTTCTAATGTTTGGTTTTTAAGGAAAAATCTCAAACCTCAGCTTCTCCCTAGTGACTTTGCTCAGTCAATATGGCAAGGTCTTGGTTTGAGAATTATTCTGACCTGCAAAGACCTCTCTTGCGGTTAATAAGTAGTTGATATTTTATTTTAGGCATTATTCCTTTTATTTCTAAAGATCAAGGTGAGCTCTTGACTACATTCAGGTTCCTAGAGCTGCTTTTTCCTTATTACCTACAAGGCTGATTTTGAATAATTTAATTCATATAAGTTAAGCCAGAAAAGAGTAGTTTGCATGTTGATGATAACCAGTCTGTTGAAAACATTCAATTAGAATTATCAATATACCATGATTATCAGTTGGGTAAGGCGAGACAGAGCTTTGGTGACAAAGTTTTGGACTTCAAAGTTATGGTGTTACCACAGGCAACTTTCTTTGTTTCCAACGGTAACAATAATGTGGCCTGCAATTTTTGTGTGCTTTGTTGCCAATGACATCATTAAGGCTGACAAGTTGCCAATGGAAATGGAGCAACAATGAGCGACAAAAGTAGTTGAGACACTTTTAGGAAAAGACGATTTTCGATACTTAAGCATTTTTTCTATTTTATTTGCATCTAGCATTAATTCTCTGATACCCCCGGCCCCCCAATTCAATGTTGTGTAGGTGCTGTGGTCTGTGCATTTGAAGAAATTAAAAAAATCAACATTGTTTTGGGAGAAATGGGGAGAAATGTTTCCAAGACGCAGAAAATCGAATGTTACTGCTAAGTGTCTCAACACCTTTGTCACTCATTGCAGTTTCCAAAGACAACACAAGCTGAATATTAAAATCTGGTCCAGGGTTGTATGTAAGAGCCGTCAGCCGGCAAAGTTTGCTGGCTTCTCTGCCAGGTTTTGCCGGTCACTTTCATTGTGTCAGGAGTCAAGATATGCCGAGGAGATGATGTTTATCAAGTCCCACAACCGTCTACTTTTCACAAAAATCCAGCTACTTAAAAACTTAAAGAAAACTAAACTTTTGTGGTCACTAAACTTTTGTCGCACCTTACTTAACTGATACTGGTAATCGCAGTATGATGGAAATGCCCTCAAGATTGAGTCAATTTACCTTTGATATTGGAAAGAGTGCCATCAAATTGTTCCTCAGTGTTATACATATCAAAGGAAAACTGCTGCTTAGTGTAAACACTGGATACAAACTGAGAAACTTTGCTAGGACGGCAATTGAGTGCTCACTGAAGTTTAATGTATATAGCTGACTAATAGCAGAAGCTGGCTTGTTCAGGACTGCAGAAAAGACGATGATGCTATTGTATAGAAGCACTACGACATAGTCCACCAAAACAACTTGCAAGGTTTTTTTCTTGTCAGTCAGAGGAAGGATTACAGATGGAAGAGAATGATGGCACATAAAGGCAAACACTGCCATGCCAAGGAGCTGAAATGTACATTGAACAGAAAAGAAAATTTAATATTCACACTATAGTCTAGTACACTGTAGTTATGCTAGAGTTTAACCTTTTTATTACATGACCAGGTTAAATTAAAAATGCATGTCATGCTAAGCAACCTGTAAGTGACAAAAACATGCAAAAAAACCTAATTAGGGAAAGTGCATTTAATATAGACAAGGGGGGGGGGGGGGATGAAGATTTTGAAACTTGAAGCTTGAAATTTTAGCAGGCCCCCCTCGCTAGCAGTTCAATTTTTTAGGAGCCCCTCCTCCCTTTGGTAGTAGAAATTTCAGAGCCCCTCTCCTAGCCACAACAATTTTTCAGAGCCCCCCTTGGGTGTGTAAAAAATTTCCGGAGCCCCCCCCCTCAATATTTTCATCCCCCCCCCCCCCTTGTCATATTAAATGGACTTTCCCTTAAAATGGAAATTACTTTTAGGTGCACATTATTC
The DNA here is from genome assembly GCA_019787425.1 of Platygyra sinensis. Taxonomy (NCBI): domain Eukaryota; kingdom Metazoa; phylum Cnidaria; class Anthozoa; order Scleractinia; family Merulinidae; genus Platygyra; species Platygyra sinensis. Next base: position 46,757 of record JAHPZR010034407.1, read on the forward strand.
TTTATCTTGAGAAATTGTATACTGGTATCTTATACACACTCAATCAATTGAAAAACTGTAAAAGAGTGACAAAAACGTACTGAAAATAATTAAATTGGAAATGACTTTAAGGTGCACATCATTCTTTATCTTGAGAAATTTTATACCAGTAATGTCTATCACACACTCAGTCAGTTGATCAAGTTAATAATTAATTTATAATTAATTAATTATTGAACATTGTAGTGAATTTTTGATGACTGACTTAGTAGTTAACATGATTATTTGTTTTTGATTATATTTTTTTTTGTTGTACAAACTTACACTAATAACATGTTAAAAGTAGCAAGGAAAAAATTCAAATAAAGATTGTTACTTCAAAAAAAAAAAAAAAAACTGTTAAGAAAGTCCCCTGAGATGTGATCCAAAACATTCTAAACTGTACCTGTGGGCAATTTGTCAAGATAAAGAATATGTGCACCTAAAAGTAATTCCCATTTTAAGGGAAAGTCCATTTAATATGACAAGGGGGGGGGGGGGATGAAAATATTGAGGGGAGGGGGCTCCGGAAATTTTTTACACACCCAAAGGGGGGCTCTGAAAAATTTGTTGGGCTAGGAGAGGGGCTCTGAAAATTTCTACTACCAAAGGGGAGGAGGGGCTCCTAAAAAATTGAACTGCTAGCGAGGGGGGCTGCTAAAATTTCAAGCTTCAAGTTTCAAAATCTTCATCCCCCCCCCCCCCCACCCTTGTCATATTAAATGCACTTTCCCTAATTAGGTTTTTTTGGCATGTTTTTGTCAGTTATAGATTGCTTGGGCATGACATGCATTTTTAATTTAACCTGGTCATGTAATAAAAAGGTTAAACTCTAGCATAACTACAGTGTACTAGACTATAGTGTGAATATTAAATTTTCTTTTCTGTTCAATGTACATTTCAGCTCCTTGGCATGGCAGTGTTTGCCTTTATGTGCCATCATTCTCTTCCATCTGTAATCCTTCCTCTGACTGACAAGAAAAAAACCTTGCAAGTTGTTTTGGTGGACTATGTCGTAGTGCTTCTATACAATAGCATCATCGTCTTTTCTGCAGTCCTGAACAAGCCAGCTTCTGCTATTAGTCAGCTATATACATTAAACTTCAGTGAGCACTCAATTGCCGTCCTAGCAAAGTTTCTCAGTTTGTATCCAGTGTTTACACTAAGCAGCAGTTTTCCTTTGATATGTATAACACTGAGGAACAATTTGATGGCACTCTTTCCAATATCAAAGGTAAATTGACTCAATCTTGAGGGCATTTCCATCATACTGCGATTACCAGTATCAGTTAAGTAAGGTGCGACAAAAGTTTAGTGACCACAAAAGTTTAGTTTTCTTTAAGTTTTTAAGTAGCTGGATTTTTGTGAAAAGTAGACGGTTGTGGGACTTGATAAACATCATCTCCTCGGCATATCTTGACTCCTGACACAATGAAAGTGACCGGCAAAACCTGGCAGAGAAGCCAGCAAACTTTGCCGGCTGACGGCTCTTACATACAACCCTGGACCAGATTTTAATATTCAGCTTGTGTTGTCTTTGGAAACTGCAATGAGTGACAAAGGTGTTGAGACACTTAGCAGTAACATTCGATTTTCTGCGTCTTGGAAACATTTCTCCCCATTTCTCCCAAAACAATGTTGATTTTTTTAATTTCTTCAAATGCACAGACCACAGCACCTACACAACATTGAATTGGGGGGCCGGGGGTATCAGAGAATTAATGCTAGATGCAAATAAAATAGAAAAAATGCTTAAGTATCGAAAATCGTCTTTTCCTAAAAGTGTCTCAACTACTTTTGTCGCTCATTGTTGCTCCATTTCCATTGGCAACTTGTCAGCCTTAATGATGTCATTGGCAACAAAGCACACAAAAATTGCAGGCCACATTATTGTTACCGTTGGAAACAAAGAAAGTTGCCTGTGGTAACACCATAACTTTGAAGTCCAAAACTTTGTCACCAAAGCTCTGTCTCGCCTTACCCAACTGATAATCATGGTATATTGATAATTCTAATTGAATGTTTTCAACAGACTGGTTATCATCAACATGCAAACTACTCTTTTCTGGCTTAACTTATATGAATTAAATTATTCAAAATCAGCCTTGTAGGTAATAAGGAAAAAGCAGCTCTAGGAACCTGAATGTAGTCAAGAGCTCACCTTGATCTTTAGAAATAAAAGGAATAATGCCTAAAATAAAATATCAACTACTTATTAACCGCAAGAGAGGTCTTTGCAGGTCAGAATAATTCTCAAACCAAGACCTTGCCATATTGACTGAGCAAAGTCACTAGGGAGAAGCTGAGGTTTGAGATTTTTCCTTAAAAACCAAACATTAGAAGTTGATACGAACGTTGTTTATTTTCTGGCTTTTGTTTTTGTTTTTGCAAGCCCACAATCGGCTCATGGTCATTACAGGAGAACAATACCCTAGAGCTAATCAGAGAGCACATCATTAAGGTTAACTCTAAATGTGTAGTTGCTAAAAGAGTTCTTCCGGTTAATCGTTTATTGTAACCGCATAACAATTTAATTTTATCTCTTTTTCAGAAGTTATTTTTAAGCCAGCAGATCTTCACATTGATTGCTCTTATGCCACCTGTGGTGATAGCTGTATTTGTGCACGATGTCAGTCAGCTAGTTGCTTTGACGGTCAGTTAAGTGATTGCTTCATTCTCAGTGCTTTTCAACTTGGTGGAATTGTACTATTTTCAAACATTCCAACTAGTTGAAGTAAACGTTTGCACCCAGCGCGGCAAAAAAGTTAGGAGAAATGCGCCCTTAACTATTCAAATCCTGTTTCCACTGAGCAAGCAATGATGAACTAACATGGAAATATCTTATTGACAAAGTTGTAACTAAAAAAAGGGACAGGAATTATGTTTAAAGGCAAGACATTGTGTACATGATATGGGCAATTTATGACACTTTGTTACACCTCGCAATTCAAACACATCTTCTGATTGGAGGAGTCCCTGTGTAAATCTCTAAATTGTCGTACTTAGGTAATTGTATGGATGTGAGTGCAATTAAGGAACTACACTTCTCAAACTCATTAATAATTCATCAAGTTAAAACAAAGAAAATCACAACCGTGACGGTAGTTTGGATACCCCTTCTTAATTAGCATATATTTTGACGATTTTACTTCTCCGCTTACTCTTTAGTTTTTGTTTCGATTGAGAAGATATATCAAATACTCGAGACAGTGTTTCATCGTCTATCCAAACACCTCGAATTTCGTCAAAAATACTCCGCTGCGCGTCGTATTTTCAACTCTCTTCTCGGTGTTTGGATATCCTGATGAAACGCTGTCTCTCTGTGTTTGATATATTACTTCGAGTGATGTTTGAAATTCTCCTGGTGAACATTCTCGTAGTTCGAACTGCATGAACATGGACAAGTGAAATTTTAGAGAATTTTCAGATATCGTGCATAGTGTGAAATGAGTGTTTCCGCCAGACCGCGCCATTGCGGGAATCCCGCGTTGCATTCAGAGAAGGCCCCCGGAAAAATGGAGAAAGGGCCAATTTAGCCCTTTACTTTTACAAGGCTGCATTCAGGCTTAACCCAGCCATAGTATTTTAATAGCCATCCAAAGGCTCAAATTGTGACCGATATGGTCGCCAATAAACTAACAATTTACAATTCAACTAACATTTCTTTCTTGGCGACCAAAAATTATGGTTTAGTTGCCATAATTGCTGCTTCATTTCTCTACGTTGATTAACAAATAAAGAGGCCTAAGCCGTGTATTACACTGTGTTATAACACGACAGGCATTTGAGAACACGAGGGAAATGTAGAAAGCACGAGCCGCAGGCGGGTGTTTTCTACATTTCTCGAGTGTTCTCAAATGACTGGAGTGTGTAATACACGGCTTAGGCTTCTTCATTTGCTTTATGACATAGATTTTACGCGCGCAAAGCAATAAAACACGCTTTTTCTATGTTTTATACTCTGGTAAAACATAGGTTTTTGACCAATCAGAGCGCGCGCAGGGTCCTATCTATGTTATAAAGATCAATAATGGTCATTCACGCACGCTTTATGTTCTTCTAGAAAACCATGTTGAAAGATCTTCGCTTCTGAAACACTCAACATAACAAAAGAAGTCAATCCATCCTTTTGCTTTGCTGTATTGATTTTCTCACATCGGAAAACTTCCAAATGGCTGACCCTGTTTGAAATCGCCCTGTAATGCTTGCACACCCTTGGTCATTGACTACGTCATGTATGCCTTTGTATTGTTCATTTGACATGCACGGGTCCTTCATACCGGACCTTCATACTAGTATCTGGCGACCAGACATTTGCATTTGGCGACTATCTTTTTTACCAATTTTTATCTATTGGCCCCTTTCCTAAAAAATTGGCCCCCAAAACAAGTCTTCAGGGGCCACTTTGGCCCTCAAGTAAAATTTTCTGGCCGAAACACTGATTAAATGTCGATATCACTTATTCAAGCTTTCCTTCGATTAGTCAATAAATTATAAAGTGGCAAATTAAAATTTGTATTAAACAATAATTTCAATAAATTACCTTCTCTCAGCCAATCACAAAGAAGCAACTATGTAATATTTAGTTGTTTAGTTTACTATTTTCAATATTATTTTTTTATTTATTATTCAGGGTTCTTTTGCTGGTTTGGCTATCATGTTTGTGACTCCAGGGTTACTTGTGTTATGCTCTAGAGACAAGCTGGATAAATCCGTTCCCCACTGGAGACAGATGCATCATCACAAGTCGCCTTTCCAACAAAAAGCCTGGGTTTACCTCATGTTGGCATTTGCTGCTTTTGTGTTGATGACAAGAATATTTTGAAAACATCTGATTGATTAGTCTTATTCATTAGACGCTATTGAAGGAGCATATTTAGGATACGTTTAATTAACAAAATGTTTGGATCCTTGATGTCAAATTATGTTAATTAGGAATCGTCGATATTTTAGAAAACGGCCCAAGAAGATATATGAGCTCGAGATTTTTTATCGTGTGATAGTTGACGAGGGTGCAGTCCGAGTCAGCTATCACGGATAGAATTCAAGAGTGAATGATTTTATTGTTTTAATATAAATCTACTAGTCTTTACGTAAGTCCTGTTCACAGATACTTCGAAAACGCCAAGAAACGGCCGTCATTTTGTTAACAAGGACAGACTGCTACGCTACTACACTTCTACTCTACTCACTTTCCATCACTCTAGTTGTAAAAACACTTGTGGAAGTTTGGGAGAACTCGAAAAAGCTGTGGAAACATTCGCCTATCGGCTCGTGTCCCACAACATTTCTCGTTCTCCCAAACTTCCACTCGTGTTTCTACAACTCGATAGAAATCTATTTCTTAAATGAACACAAGTATGAAATGCCACCAATTCTTATTCAATCGCTGATGTCAAGTCAGTTTTGCAGGTGCAACCAGGAAGAAAGTACTGATATTTGGGCGGTAGGTTTCTCTTATAACTAGTGAAATCTGGTTCGGAAAACGCAAATATTTTTAGAAACATATTTAATAAGGTCTAAAATCAATTCAATGCAGTTGTAAAGAGAATAAATATCCAACATGTATTTACAGAATAATATATTGATAACAAATAGAGTATTATTTATTAAATAAATACATCATTCCATTACTCTCATTTTGTCTTAGTTTTATATTTACTTTACACTTTTTTTATTTAGCAAATAAAGAAGCCTAAGCCGTGTATTACACTGTGATAAAACACGACGAGCATTTAAGAACACAAGGGACATGTAAAAAGCACGAGTCGCAAGCGGGTGTTTTCTACGTTTCTCGAGTGTTCTCAAATGTCCGGAGTATTTTATCACAGTTTAATACACGGCTTAGGCTTCTTCATTTGCTTTATTATATGTTTTATACTCTGATAAAACGTTGGTTTTTGACCAATCGGATCGCGCGCAGGGTCCCATCTATATTATAAATAGGAATATTTTATAAGAATATGAAGGCTGAAATTTGTGAAATTCTAAGAATGAACCCGAGGATGAGATTTTGAACTGTACTTTTTCGCACTAAGGAAACGGAACGGGTTGAACGATATCATTTGATGGGAAGTTTCGCAACCTTCTTCCCAGGGCCTTTTCCCTAGCTTGGGGACCAGGCGGGTAAAGGCCCTGGCATCGGCTGGTCACGTGTCCATCTTACATCCTGAAATCCTGTGTGTAATAAATTGGCGAGGTTTGCATAATCAAAAGCGCCCCGCCCTCAAGCCAGGGAAAAGGCTCGGGGAACGAGGTTGGAAGTTTCGGTTACCAGTGGGACGGGGCGTGGGTACGTTTCAACAAGAAATATGGCGGCTGGACTTCCCCTCGTGTTGACGTTTTAACGGATGACTTAGAAAATGATATTTTTGTAGAAAAAGACGACGATTTCATGTTTTTGGCTGCTGCAGCAGCCATATTTTTAAAGAGAAATTTGAATCAAATCCTCGGATGTTTTTAGCAAACGATAGCAACGTATTCCCTGGATGAATTAAAAGCTCATTTCGTACATGCAGAGATCAACTCTCTTATCTTACTACCTCCTGGGGCGAGCAAGGAGAGACCCGGGTCTCTCCTCGCGCGTCTCAGGGGGCGGTAAGATGAGAGACCCTGGGAACGAGGTTGAACATAAAAGTACTGTCGACAAAACTTAATAGGCCATTTCCGAATTACCTCAGGCCTCTTTTTCAAAGCGAGTCTTGGTGCTCATCTTTCATATGCAAATCAATTTTCATTCACACGCAAATTAAACTTATTTTCATGTGAATGAAAATTGATTTTGCATATGAAAAGATGAGCACCAAGACTCGCTTTGAAAAAGAGGCCTGAGGTAATACGGAAATGGCCTATTCTTTCTCACCCACAGCCAGGGTTGCAGTTGCCAGCAATACCGATGAGAAAAGACACACATTGCATCGATAAACGTTTTGGAAATCTTCCGCTATCTTTCATGCAGATTTTTAGCACTCTCTCTCGGAATCACCGTGAAAAGCCTGGCACTGGGAAGTTTAGACAAACGGTACAGAAATTTCCGGGCATGATCCCGGTAAAAGTGAGAAAAAGGAAATACCTCGAAAGGTATTACCTTTTTACCGAAAACATTCCACCGGGATGAGCCATTCCATTTGAATTTTCCCCGGAATTACCGAAAATTCAATTCGGCAAATGGTAAGTATTCCTAGGATAGATCTATCGGTTTTACATACAATCTCGTTCCCAGAGCCTCGTTCCCCTTGACCAGCGGTCGGAAAACGAGAGCTCTGGGAGCAACCATTTTGAAATAACAACTGAAAAGGAAATAACCGAATTCTGCCCATCCGGCCTCACGCAGTTTGCATCTATGGCGCCAGGAGCCCATCACCCGGAGCCTCCATCTCCCATACAAACCCTATGAGACAACCTTTGCGCGTATCTTTCTATTTTTAGAAACTGCAGGGCTCTTAAACTCACGTGCATTATATCCCTGATGCCATACAGTGCTATATAATACAATACGACACAGCACAACACAACTCAACACAACACAATAGATACAACTAATGCACTATGCAATATGCTTTCTTGGGAATTTACGCTAGCCTGGGGTGAAAACTGTTCTAAAAATAGAAAGATACGCGCAAAGGTTGACTCAAGGATATATGGGAGATGGAGGCTCCGGCTGATGGGCTCCTGATGGCGCATGCCTGAAATGGTTGCTCCCAGAGCTCTCGATTCCTGCCGCAAGCCAGAAGGATCGTGGGCTCTGGGGACGAGAATGTTTTACATATCGGCCAGAGGCAGATCCCCTACCCCGCTTACTTTGGGTAAAGAAATGAAGAAACAAAAACGTTTATTTGTCAAGGTTCCATTTCCTAGCTATGCCTAAACTTAACACTGACCCAGCTTTTCACGGCAGCCAGAAAGAATGCGAAACACAAAAATTAGCTAGAGCAAAAGGACAGAGAAAAAAGGAAAGGAAAAGGGTAATAACATCGTTTAAAAAGGGCAATGGCACAAAAGGTCCAAGAATTGTTTATCCAAGATTCTTTTCGAGCCTTGGTGACCGTTACTCTGACCTTGACGTGGGTTCACAATAAAATTTCGCAATGTGTTTTTCGAAAATTGGGGGACTTAGAGATTTAGTTAGCTGGTACGACGTCAGTGTGAAGTCATAGTTATTTTACGATACATTTTTATTAACATAACAATCGGATACATCGCTTACTGCACAGTACTGAGGTTATATTACTTGCACCACTTTGATAATACAACACTTGCTAATAGTCAGCTACCTACATTACAATACAAGACAAATACATAACTTACAACACATTACAATTTTTGTCGGTTCGGCTATGTTTTTATTTTAGAGCAAAACTACGTAGGCCGGTTTGACGTCAACTGAATTGAACTCTAAAACTACGTAAAAACAATGTCGACCCCCAATTCCAAATGAATGTACAATAATCCTTGACTGAGAGAAAAGAGACTGAGAGAAAAAATAGAAATCTTTTTTGTAACGTTGTTTTTCGCCGCGCGTGATTGTGTTGGATTTGAATTAATTTTCGCCTATCGCTAGTTAGGTAAGGTAGGTAAGGTAAGGTAAACTTTATTTGATAAGTAGGTTAAGAGTGTTTGGCAACCGAAGGGCTGATATGGACCGACTATACACAATCAAAATTTTACAAACACGAAAAATATGAACAAAAGAATAAAAGCTATGTATAGGGAGAAATCAATATGTATACATGCAAAAACTTAAGATTTGCTAGAGCCTAATTGATATAATAATATAATACCAGAAATTAAAATGTTTAAAAATAAATAAATCAGTTATTGTGCCACTCAAATATGTATTTTGTGAAATGAATATGCGAGGCGTTTTGTTCTGTAAGAGCAAAAAAAAGGCAACCGGCAAAATCTATAATGCAGCTGACCAAATCTGAAATGAACTAGAAAACTCCCCGTCAGCGCAAATCATGAACTAAGGTAATCGAAATTTATTACTGAAGGGTATGAACATTTATCATTAAACAGGGCTATATAATCCTGTATGTGATCCGATTCAGATTGCTTGAGTCAGGAAAAAGCTAAGGATGAAGAACGATGAACATTAAATCTAAGCGTAGCGTAGAAAAAATACAATAAAAACAATCGTGACACCCGAGCCAAAGTTCGGTTTTTACTTTGTGTGTCAATTCACCCGCTGGCTTTCTGAGGAGTTGGAGAGACGGGTCGAACTACATAAAAAGTATACAGTGGCTTGAAAACATCCTCCCACAGCTGTAAAGCGATGCCATGATCCATATTTTGCCAATCCACCTCGGACTCGAACTTTCTGAACGCGGGCGGTGGATCCATATGCAATTCCTGAAGGGTTTTTTTCTTCCTCTGTCTCTCATCGCTGCCTTGGAAATTCAGTTTAACATCTCCTTCATCAGGCTTTTTTATCTTTTTCTTTGCCATTTTCAAAGGTCTCTTCTGGTGCGAGCTACCAAGGTGATTCCCTTCTTTTCTTCTATGCTCCATTTTTGTTGTCCGTGCTCCCATTTTTGACCAAGAAAGGCAAGCTTTAAGTACACGGCCAAATAACAGACTGACAGTTAGCACCTGCTCGCTCTTGACTAAATTTGATTGAAAATGCATGCGTACTGAAGTCATTCTCTTACTTGTTACATAACCAAGACGGTCCGCACGGTCGTCCGCACGTGTAGATAGGGTTCTCAGATCCCGCTTTAACTCACATTTTTTCATTTTAATCCCGCTTTTCTCTCTTTTTCTTTGCCATTTTCAATTGACCCTTCTGGTGCGAGCTACCAAGGTGATTCCTTTTTTTTCTATGCACCATTTTCATTGTCGGTGCTCCCATTCTTGACGGAGAAAGGCAAGCTTTAGGTACACGGCCAAAAGGCAAATTCACAGTTAGCAACTGTTCGCTCTTGACTACCATCGAATGTACCCGTGAACGCACGCGCGCAAAACATGTTTTTACGTGATGTCAAACGTCTGAGTTTCAGGTGTCAAACTTTGAAGCTCTTTGAAGTTTTCCCGCCCAATGTGGAGTTTTACTTCCCAACACTGCTCAAAGGGAAGATGTTTCTAATCAACCAGAAAGGAAGTTTCTTCTTGTCGCGAAATACACCAGAGGAAGAGAAAGAGCAGCTTTGCATATGGCTAAACAGTTGTCTCTTCGTTCCATACCGTCTGATATTGGGCGGCAAAACATCAAGTTTGACACCTAAAACTCCAACCTCAGTTCCCAGGGTCTTTTTCCTGGCTTGGGGGAGGGGCGGGAAAAGACCCAGGCATCGCCTGGTCACGTGTCCATCTTACACCCTGAAATCTTGGTTGTAATAAATTAGCGAGTTAGCATAATCAAAAGTGCCAAAATCACGATGGCGGAGAATTTGGCTACGCTATTCGACTTGGATCTGCTTTTAATCGTTTTGTTTAAAGCTACTTCAAGTGAAATGTTTTGAATATTTACTGAAAGACAAAGATACTTTTGCCGTTCTACCGACTGGCCCATTTTTCGCAAATCTCTGCTGTTTCATACTTTGCCACATCATGGAAATGATATTGCCTGACATTTTGAATTGGTAGAAATTAAGTCAAGGTTGTTCAGATGGTTTTTCCAATATGCCGCAGTTTGTCATCATACTAAATTTATGAGATAAACTCAGACAGATTTTAACAAAAATGGGGGTATTTTAGAGGAATTGTATGCGGTTACAACTGAGCCAAATTAAAAAAAAATCACCGAAGGAAACGCGAAAAAATTAGCATTTATTTAATCACCCTGACGTCACAAAAATCCGAAAAACATGCATGGGACACGCGTGGTTACTTATTTAAGGACGTTCGCGCCCAAAAACTTCCCACGCACAGATTTTTTTAAAACTTTGACTGCAGGTAGAAAATGATAAGATTAGATGAAAAAATTTAAAAAAATGGGGTCACCGAACTCGTTTTGAAGATAAGGTGCATCACAGATCATAGCATTTCTAGGATTTCCAGCCACTGAGCGATTCTGGCCGGATTCATAACTATCGCCATATACTTAAGTTGAAGAATCACATATAAGTTATGTGTGTTTAACACAGCATATATAGGCCTATTTGATATATCTTTGCTACATATGCCATTAAATCAACCAGAATTAGCCTTAAAAAATACAACTTCTAAGTTACGCACACCTGTATCCATGTACCAATTCGACCCTATTTGAATAGTATATGAGAAATAATTAAAACTTCCCACGTACAGATTTTTTTTGTTTTTTAGTATAATGGTAAGAATCAGAAAAGGAAGTGATCTGCCGAAAAAAAAGTGGGGGTCACCGAGCATCCTACAAAAATATTCGCACACAAAGTTAACGCAAAGGTCATCAGCTCTATATTTTGTTGAGTTTTCGACTCGGTGCGCGCGCTTGAAATAGGGAACTTAAGCACTGACGACGGCGACGCCAGGGAGGACGCCTAGCCAAAAATGGATTTAAATTTTACTTTCGAATTTCGTAAATAACTAAACCCATTCAGAGCGCAAATCTGTCTAAACACCTGCACAAGCTAAATATGTAATGCCAGCGATCAATTCCATAAGGAAATCCAAAATATTTGCCGTCGAGGCCCAGGTTCTCTTGAATACGCAAAACTTGGTCATTTCACGTTGTTGTTTGGCAGAGGACGGCAAAGAAATGTACAAAGATTTGTAACGCACGTGCACAGCTATTGTTCTGCTCATTAAGCCTTTTGTTTGGCGACGTTCCCGTTGCCGTTGCCGTCGTGGTTTGCTTAAGTTCCCTAATGACGTGGCACGCGCGCGACCAATGAATAGCGTGCGCACTAGAGATGCGCAGTAGCAATGGGCGCGAACGTCCTTAAGCGCGCGCTCGTGTGACGCCATGTATCGAGTGCGAGAAAGCAAGGGTATTGTCATATTTTTTTGGCCCCAGGATTAAACACATATTTGCAATTTGAACTGAGTTTGGAATTGGGCCCCAGCCGGCCCCTGGTCACTTTGTGAGTTCGTAATATACCCGTAGAAGGCCCTGTGTAGAAGGTAAAGAATACAAGCAGAAGCAACAATCGATTATGGCTCCTGAAACAAGTGAATATATGAAAGTTGTTATATTTAAGGTAATTTCCTTGAAATTGTTCTACCATCAAACTTTTTTTCAGACTTGGCGTGATTAACATTCATGATATGAACATTAAAAAAATACAATAAAAAAATGGGTTCACCGTGCTTGTTTACTCGTCAGCGGGCTCTTAAAATGGGGTATTTTTACTGGTTGCGCGTTAAAAAGTTCGAATCATCTTCATACAGAGTTAAGTTTTGTTTACCCGAAAGACACAAAGTTTTATCTTGAAAGTAAAGCTTCATTTATTGACATAAGCAGTATTGCTTGATTTAAGCCGTTTTCGATTGCTTGGTTGCGGGAATATTGCACTTTTTCAGACAGTTACGTGGTTAGCTTGAAGTCCTGGCCTTGGCCAAAGTACATCCAGTAGGGGACTATTTTCCCAAAACTATAAATCATGTTCTACTATCAAACTTTTTTTCTTCTTCAAATATGTTCTTTATTAGACTGTTCTTAGCAAATACCTAAAAAGAAAACCAGTTACGCATTTATCTGTAACTTTCTGTTACAGCACCATAATAAAATTTGCAAATTAAGTGAGAGAGTTATTTCAGACATGATAGCAAACAGACTGACAAAGATGTTTGAAATTGCTATTTTTTTCATAATTCCCACGATCATAAATTAACAATAAGTTTATTATCTTGCAGTGAAACTGTGGATAATTTGTTATCCAGAGAGGTCACAGCTTCCTGATAAACATAGTCCTGAGATAAAAGTAAACTTATGGGAATCTAAACTAATAATTATTACTGGGCTTTAGGGAGAGTTATCAAAATCAAATTAATTTTCCTTTCTTTTAAGGAAATTATTTTATAGCTTTCCCAGCATTTTTTTTTTAGTATGAGATAAGTCTACCAAGACATGAAACATTACAAAACTCCATAGCCACCTCCCTTGGAAGGGAAACGAACTAACAACAGATCTAGGATGGTTGCTACAGGTATCACTTTTCAAAAAATTCCCTCACTTTTCCCTGATGAAAGTGCAATTTCCTTGACCAAATAGATTCAATGAACTTGTGGCCATCGTTTCGACACATTCATTAACAAAAGACAGATAAGTTTTCAATAAATTTTCCTTCTTCATTGAGGAAAAATATCATTAAGAAATGTCTATTCAAGCCTTCAATGGTACTAAATCAGCTCTGGTAAATTGTTCCAATTTTCCCTGACCATTTCCTGACCTGTGGAAACCATGTCTAGGGTACCCTGAGTTCTAGAAGGTTTTTTTTTTTTCATGGTGAAGCCGCTTAGTGAGCAGCAAAGCCACACAAGATCGTGATCCCGACTGTGAGCTTGATCATGATCTTGATCACTAAGTGGCTTTGCCATGAAAAAAAAAACTCTCTGGCACTCAGGGTAGGATCTAGTGGAAGCTGGGTGTTGAAACCCAAATAACCTTCATGTGAATCCTCATAGAACCTAACTATGTGGTTGGTGGAGGTGATAGCTTGATTCTCAGACAGTCTTCAAGGACACTTGCTCTCACTCCCACCTCTCTAAGCGACCTTGGATTATCTGACAATCAGGCTGCGGAGGTGAAAGAAGTCATCTGGGGATCGAAGGCCTTTATATAACAAGCTGTTCGGGCGTCGACCCCTAGCTCCTGAACAACAAAGCTTAAAGTTTCACAGTGTCATCTAATCTATGATTATCTCACCAATATAACTCCACCAGCAAT
>JAHPZR010034408.1:0-17500 GCA_019787425.1 Platygyra sinensis
GCCTTTACGTCCATGGGTAGGTACATTTCGCTGACCCCTAGTCCATGGACTACCCCGATGGACCTGGTCCATGGACTACTTGAATGGACTACCCATGGACTACCCTAAATGGACCACCCTGAAAATTGCGGCAAACATAAATTTAACTGAGCTAGAACCCAAACAAAAAGATGCGATCGATCGACGGAACACATGCGATTGAAGAGATTCAACGATCCCGCACAAAAGATGCGATCTATCAGAACAGTTGCGATTTAATTCTCAAACTTTTCCTACCTTAACATTTGGGCCTTTGTCACGAAATCTTGGATTCGAGCGAGTTTTCCTCTTGTTGACAAACAGGCCGACCAACATGTTATTAAAGAATTTATCTGCTGTACTTGCAAACAGTTCTAATCATATCCGGGCCCGGTGTCACAATATATAATGCAAGTAAGCAACACCTTCACGGTAAACGTCATATTTTGTCCCTCAAAAGCAAATTCTTGGAGATCTAAAAACATATCTTGCAATAGAAAAGAGCCGCAACAATGCACTAATAATGGCAAATTAGTATATACCACACAAGTGAATAGTACTTTTCGCGCGCGCTGATTGGCTAGCTTGGAGGTGATTAGCCAAGTACTATTCACCTCCGAGCAGCCGAAAAAAAAACAAAATGGCTTTTGTCGGTATATTTTCACAAAGAAAGTTACTCTTTGGGCCGCTAGTTATTCAGCTTGTGTGGTATATACTAAAACAATTATTCACATCAGTGTCGGTGAAAGTGGTGGATATTTACCTCTATTCACCTCCACTTCGGTGAATAATTGTTAATTATAGAGGTGTCAAACTCAACGAAGCGACACGCAGATAACAGCGAAAATCATGCCTCTTGAATGACCTCTATGACCTCTTAAAATTTGCCATAACATGATCTAATGGCTCTATTTTCTCCTAACAAACAATACGAAAAGCCCTTCATAGCAAGAGTGAAGGTACAAAAATGTCAAGAGACCGAAAAGAAAACGGCAAATGAACAAATGCCACGAACCGTAGGAGTCGTGTAGGTCTGTCAACCCCATTTTACACACTGGATCTGAAATCACTAATTTGGTCTCAGTAATCCTAAATTCCTCTCAATGCTCTCAGACTCCCAGTGTTCCGACTTGACACGATCCATAGGCCTAAATTCACTGACTTGACTTGAGTCATTTATTTATTTCTTTATTTATTTTTAACTGCTCGAAATTAATTGATATTTTTATAGATTTCTGCCGTGTGAGGTATAAAGAAAAAATGGACAACTGATCACGAGGGTAACATCTTGTGTATTAAAAATTGAAATAAAAAGAAAGATCAAGCAGAAGCCGCACCTCTCAGCTTCCCAATGTTTTGGTCAGCGGTTGTGATGCAAGTCAAGATGGTGACTCTAGGAGCAACAACAACTCCATTTATTTGTGTATTTACAACTCTTTCGTTCGCAGCAAAAGGACAACTTGTTAGAATTCGGGCCGTTTCCACTTTACTGCCCTTCAATATTTTGTGACAAAGGTCAAGTTGGGGATTTAATCTGTTAAATCGCAAGTGACTTAGTGTTCCGTAATTGTGTTTGTCGATCGCATCTTTTTGTTTGGGTTCTAGCTCAGTTAAATTTATGTTTGCCGCAATTTTCAGGGTGGTCCATTTAGGGTAGTCCATGGGTAGTCCATTCAAGTAGTCCATGGACCAGGTCCATCGGGGTAGTCCATGGACTAGGGGTCAGCGAAATGTACCTACCCTACGTCCATTTCTATCTCGAATTTTCTCAAATAGCCACCAAAATCCATGAAGAATGCAGGCTAAACATTGACCGGTTAATATTGCACTATACAGTAGCTAGAGTATCGCTAAGACTCAGAGTTTGCATCGAACAAAGAAGATTAACCTTATCTGTATTGACTAAAAAGTTAACTTAAATTAATTTATAACTTCAGTTAACCTGAGTTAACTCACATGGATGCCTTTGCTTCCTCGTTTCTTCGCCAAATTTTGCACTCCAACCTCCGGTGTCATGTTTACTCTGTGTTAAAGTTTTCATTATTTAAAAGAACATGGGACAACACAGAATGTAAAACACAGGAAATACGTTAGAAGTTTCGATGCCTCCCTGTTCTTGTTAGAAAAGCCGCCATTTTGAAAATTAGAATCAATGCGCGCCATGCGCGCCCTAAATGCTCTAAATATCACCATAGTAACGAAAGTCATGTGACCGTTCTCCAGGGCAAAATTTTGACAATTTTGACTATTTTGCTCATATCAATCAAAATGCGCTGGTTTCCAGAGGAAGCAAGCTACTGAGCTGAAACGTTGTATTAAAACAAATGTCAATTTACCCATTCTAATGCCTGATGAGGATAAAAACTTTGGTGGCTCTTTAGTTGGATGTTGAATAATGGTCTCAAATTAAACGACGACAAGACTGAATTCCTCACCATGGTACATCACAACAGCTTGAAAAGTTAGACAATATTAGTATTCGTGTGGGTGACTCAGATATTCATCCCGTGCCAATCGCGAGAAACCTTGGTTCTTGGTTTGATTCTAGGCTGTCTATGGCAACACATATCACAAAAATCTGTGCCTCTTCATTTTACTATATCTATAATATTCGTCGGATTAGAAAGTATCTTTCACAGCAGTCAACTGAGACTCTTGTCCATGCATTCATAACAAGTCGCCTTGACTACTGCAATGGTCTTCTTTATGGACTACCAGATTGCTTGCTAAATAAACTGCAACGAGTACAGAATGCCTGCGCCAGACTGATTTTTAAAGAACAGAAATTTTGCCGTGTGACGCCTCTTATTTACGAACTACACTGGTTACCGATTAAATACAGAATCGAGTTTAAAATACTTTTAATTACTTTTAAGATTCTTAATTTTTTAGCTCCTACTTATTTGTCATCTCTTATTTCTCTTAGGCTTCCATCTAAATATAATCTAAGGAATTCTAGCGATAAATTTTTACTTAGTTATCCTCGTTTTAAATCAAAAGCTACACTAGGTGACCGTTCTTTTACCTGTGCAGCACCGAAACTTTGGAATGCGCTACCATTTAACATAAGAAGCGCCAACACAGTTAGTAGTTTTAAAGCCAAGCTAAAAACTCACTTATTCCGCCTCGCATTTTTATCATAGTTGTTTTCTATTATTGTAAGTTTTATTTTAATTGAAATTTTAGCTTTTTAAATCATTGTAAGTTTGCTTTTAATTGTAATTTTAGCTTTTTAACCTTTTTATTCCGTTTTTAATCTTGTCATGCGCATTTGAACATTTTATGGAATTTGCGCATTATAAATGTTATTATTATTATTATTATTATTATTATTATTTTAGAAAATGCTGACGTCACGCGCAAACCAAGAATTGTAAAATCTGGTGAAATGTGCGCGTTTTGTGTTATGCAGATTTTGATTCGGCTTCAAAACCTCCACCACAGGCAGCACACAATCTTGCTGAGCAGAAGAGTAGAGTAGCCCGGTTTAGAAGCAAACTTTCACAGGTAGAGTAACCCTACCACCCGGGACAACTTAAGCGCGATCTCAAAGGGTCTGGAAATAGGTACAATGTTAACTCGGCTAGAGGGGTTAACTGTAATACAAGAACCACTTGTACAAACAGCAGCGGAGTGAAGCCGGATCT
Source organism: Platygyra sinensis (assembly GCA_019787425.1). NCBI lineage: Eukaryota > Metazoa > Cnidaria > Anthozoa > Scleractinia > Merulinidae > Platygyra > Platygyra sinensis. The sequence continues at coordinate 3,666 of JAHPZR010034408.1, forward strand.
TGGTTTTGATCAGTATCAGCAGTGTAGCATAAAAATTAAAACCAATTGAAAGGCTGACCGGACGGCTAAAAAGGGTAAATTTAATGCCCAATATTTCGGTTAGACAGAACTAGCCTTCTTCAGGGGCTACACCGAAGCTAAGTGGTTACAAAATTTTAAATGATACTTTTATGGACATATGTGACATGATTGGTTTACAAAAATAGAGAAAAACGAAACGTGTACAGAAGGACAAATACTACAATCAAGACTACAAGGCTCTGCGATCTTATTCGTTTAATCTCAACTTATAAAACTTTCACCTTATAATGGACAACACTATAGAAAAATAAATGGAACTGCGATGGGGGCAAAAATGGCCCCCTCTTACGCCAATCTTTTTCTGGGCAACAGTTTGCACAAGAAGCCCTAGCAGCTGCTCCACATGCACTCTCTCCTGATTTGGTGGCGTTACATCGACGATATGTTTCTCCTCTTCTCAACCACTCACTCGATCAAACAAAAATTTACACAAGCCTTCTCGCAAAACTAACCTCAGAAAATTAACCATTAATTTTCAAGGAGTAGATATATACAACAGTTAACCAAATGATCTAAAAAATACCCAGTGTAATCAACTTTAAGCGAAAGTTAAAAAAGCATATTCTCACGAATAGCACCCGGGTAACCCTTCCAAGACGAAGAAAAAAGACAAAATGTGCGAGTGCTAGGGTAACCCTCTCTCTCCTTGTAAACAGGCCCTAAATAAAGGAAAAATAGAATTGAGTAAGGTAAAAGTTTTACCTTTGTCCTTACCTTAAGTCTTGCACAACACTGTAGCCCTAAACTTTACCGAGGCCTTTTCGCGCTCTTTTCTATTCATTCTTTCATCATAGGCGTACGGGCACCCTCGGACTTGGGGGGGGCGGTGACCTTATTGCCCGAAAAAAATTACAAAATGCCCGAAAGCGTCAGTTGTATATACGTACTCAATCGCTGGTAACAAACAAAAACGTTCCCAATTCTCACGTCTAATGAAACTGTTATCACTCCGGAAACACAGCCGAATTCCGATTTTTTGGAACCTCCAAGGGAACAGATGAAAATTGCGTTTAAAAATGGGCCGGATAGTTCGTAAAATTACGGCGTTTGACTGAGGAGAGGGAAACGACTTTTGGTTTGAGTTATCGGAAGGATCGAAAAAATCAGGGTTTGAGAAATCAGGATTCCACTGTAGTTAATTTGAAACATTGCATACTCCTAGCCTATGACTTCATTCGACGGCCTGGAGCCCATGTTGGTCGTCCTTTGCTTTCATCCTTTTGTCACTAATGGAAATAACATCATGGATTCCCACGGTACACATTTAATTGGCATATGGCTTTTCCAAAACAGAATACTGCAATTGTGGATCCTTAGATCATTTGACCTGAATCATCGGCGTTTTTGGCCCGAAAAATCTCAAAAATTTTCTGCGACTGGGGTGCGGCCGTTTTAGACCCCCCCCCCCCCCCAGCACCTCGCCCCGCTCCGCCCCCCCCCGCCCCCCCGCCACACCACACCAACGGGTCCCCAGGCTCGTCCGCCTCATGTCCTTTCATTCCAGTTACTACACTCCTTAAACTCTCCAGCAAAATTGCGTGGCTCCCCGTGCTTTCACGTCGCAATACATCCACATTGTGGCCCCCGGTACTCCTTGGTTTAAAACTGAAGTGCGACAAGCCATGCTATCGCCCGTGCGTACACTCCTAACAAGCCTGTTGTAACAGCCCCCTTCTCCATTTTAAAATATTCCTTTCTTATGGAAGCAGCTGCTAACCACAGGGCTAACACTCATGGTGATCCCCGCAAATGTAGATATGTGAACTTCGTCATAAAATTGGCCTTAATTTTAGAGGACGGTCTCCCGTAGGAGCCCACAGGAGGAACTAGCATTAAAATAAGTTGTAATTTGGCTATATTTTGAAGATGGTGAAAAATGCGCATGTCCAAAATCAAAAGTCACAAAAGATAGGCCTCTACGAAAGGGATTGCGTACAAAAGATGATATTTCACCGTGCCAATTATTCCAAGCGACAGGAGAACCACCGCAAACAAATTTAACTAAGCTGCGTTGCAGTTGTAACCGTTTGGGGATGGGGTGGATGGAGGAGGGACGAAAAATTCGAGTAAGGAAACAGGATCTCTCACAAGGTTCTTTTCCATTCCCGGCCCTCGGCCCCGCCCATTTCCTCGTTTTTTAAAAGACCTGCTACGCAGACAGACAGGCACCACTGAGACCAGGGTGATAAAATCTGCCCCAATATCACAAACTATAACGTTAAGGTCAAAGTGTTCCGCCAATTATCTCTTGGCATTTGCGCGTCATCGGGAGCCCAGAATGGAACTCCTAGCAAATAATAAGTGACAGCCCTTCTTCACCAACAACCGCAACGGCCACCTGAAACATAACTGGCAGGAGCGCCGGAAAAACGTCCCTTGATCCGCAGGTTTAAGTGAGTCCCCTTCAATCCAAGTTTTCCTCACCATGAAACTTCAGGTAATTCTAAATGTTTACGTATTGCAAGTTGAATAAATGAAAGTCCATATATTGTGAACTGCGGAAGAACGATTGCACAAGACATGATAGTTAACTAGAAACCAGAATCCCTCCCCGTGGCTCAGCTTTGAAATGTGAAGCCTGAAGACAAAAAAATTTTCAAACGTGACAAGCTCCTCAATTAGCTTGATAAGCTCAGTTGGTAGAGGCACTGCACTCAGTAGTAGCGCAGGGGTCCATGGGTTTGAATCCCGTTCAGGCCTGCATTTCGTAGGCTACAACTTCACAACATCGAGAGTCTCCGACCAAAGCAGGTAGGAGAGGGTAACGTAGACAATGCTTTTAGTTGTTACATAAACCATGATGATCAATTCATCAAATGTTTTCCTAAATTAAAGCAAAAAGATTGCATCTTTCTACACAAGCATTATAATGGTCATGCAGCTTTATTAAATGTGGGTTCAAGCGAATACTGCCTGTTAAGGGGGCTTTCAGTTTCACGTTTGAAAAGCTTAGCACAACTTTTCAAATTCGTTGTTTTTGTAATCCGCGTCAATCTTCTCCATCCTTGACCATCCTTGTTTCCTTTATGGTTTATTATCGTCTCTGATGTTTTTCGATCTTTACAAGTGTTATTTTTAGGTTTCCTTCAATTTAACGGTTTATTTTTTTCGATGTTCAAAAATAACGCAAGATGCCAGTTGACTGGAAGCCGCGCTTTAACCGAGGGACCCCGACCTGGCCACCTCTGAAATGAAAATTTTTTACTATTGTGTGAATTGTACAGGTGACTTCCATTTATGGACTAATACAAGCAAGTATTCTGGGACATAGTCCGGAAATTGTTACAATCCCCAAAAAGCGAAACATTCAACCGAAATATTACCGGATAGTTCCGAGAAGACAGACAAATAAGAACAGCAAAAGTCCCGTAAGAAGTCCACGTGCTCAAAACATTGGTTACCTCTTCGGTGGCCTCGCAAGGTTGTCATCTTTTCCGCAAAAGTTGTTCCATTGGTCTGAAAATTTTTTCCGAGGATAAATTTTTCCAAAACCGTGCAATTTCAGTTTTCTTCGAGTGGGTAACAAACGCGCGAAGAGGAAATAACGTCCCTGGCACAACCTCCCACTCGCGTGTTTTCGCGTCCACGATCGTCCCGCGCTTACAGACGTTTAGCGCCGATGTAAATGTGAAAAAGTGTTAGACAAAAAAATCTGGGACTACTAACGCGTCACAATTTCAGAGGGGACCTTATCCCGCGACGCTCGAACGGGGTCTGGGAGGACAACAGGAGCAAGGTTACGACCCTTTCTTTCAAAACAGACCCCGTTCGTCGAGCGCACCCTGTTTTCGATCGTCCCACACTGGTCGAGCCTGGAACAGGCTAAAAACAATGTTTGCTGTACTACTCCAGGAATGCGACGGTGATCGAGGTTTTGCTTCCTCTTTTATACAAGTGTTATTTAATAATCACGCTCCGTAGCATTTTGAGATTTAGTCGACGTAAACACCAGGCAAACATAAAATTTTACAATAACTACAGAAAACGTCCCGCGCACACGCATTTGGCTAATCCTCCATGTTTTAATAAAGCGGACAAGACACGTGCATATATTTTAGATTTAGGCACGTCAAAGTAAGTTTCTGCGGATCCACGAGGCGATCGCCTCGTGGATCCGCAGAAACTTACTTTGACGTGCCTAAATCTAAATTATATGCACGTGTCTTGTCCGCTTTATTAAAACATGGAGGATTAGCCAAATGCGTGTGCGCGGGACGTTTTCTGTAGTTATTGTAAAATTTTATGTTTGCCTGGTGTTTACGTCGACTAAATCTCAAAATGCTACGGAGCGTGATTATTAAATAACACTTGTATAAAAGAGGAAGCAAAACCTCGATCACCGTCGCATTCCTGGAGTAGTACAGCAAACATTGTTTTTAGCCTGTTCCAGGCTCGACCAGTGTGGGACGATCGAAAACAGGGTGCGCTCGACGAACGGGGTCTGTTTTGAAAGAAAGGGTCGTAACCTTGCTCCTGTTGTCCTCCCAGACCCCGTTCGAGCGTCGCGGGATAAGGTCCCCTCTGAATTTGTGACGCGTTAGTAGTCCCAGATTTTTTTGTCTAACACTTTTTCACATTTACATCGGCGCTAAACGTCTGTAAGCGCGGGACGATCGTGGACGCGAAAACACGCGAGTGGGAGGTTGTGCCAGGGACGTTATTTCCTCTTCGCGCGTTTGTTTCCCACTCGAAGAAAACTGAAATTGCACGGTTTTGGAAAAATTTATCCTCGGAAAAAATTTTCAGACCAATGGAACAACTTTTGCGGAAAAGATGACAACCTTGCGAGGCCACCGAAGAGGTAACCAATGTTTTGAGCACGTGGACTTCTTACGGGACTTTTGCTGTTCTTATTTGTCTGTCTTCTCGGAACTATCCGGTAATATTTCGGTTGAATGTTTCGCTTTTTGGGGATTGTAACAATTTCCGGACTATGTCCCAGAATACTTGCTTGTATTAGTCCATAATTGGAAGTCACCTGTACTATTCACACATTAGTAAAAAATTTTCATTTCAGAGGTGGCCAGGTCGGGGTCCCTCGGTTAAAGCGCGGCTTCCAGTCAACTGGCATCTTGCGTTATTTTTGAACATCCGACAAAAAATAAATAACCGTTAAATTGAAGGAAACCTAAAAATAACACTTGGTTAAAGATCGAAAAAAACATCAGAGACGTATAATAAACCATAAAGGAACTACAAGGATGGTCAAGGGATGGAGAAGGATTGACGCGGATTACAAAAACCAACGAATTTGAAAAGTTGTGCTAAGCTTTTCAAACGTGAAACTGAAAGCCCCCTTAACAGGCAGTATTCGCTTGAACCCACATTTAATAAAGCTGCATGACCATTATAATGCTTGTGTAGAAAGATGCAATCTTTTTGCTTTAATTTAGGAAAACATTTGATGAATTGATCATCATGGTTTATGTAACAACTAAAAGCATTGTCTACGTTACCCTCTCCTACCTGCTTTGGTCGGAGACTCTCGATGTTGTGAAGTTGTAGCCTACGAAATGCAGGCCTGAACGGGATTCAAACCCATGGACCCCTGCGCTACTACTGAGTGCAGTGCCTCTACCAACTGAGCTTATCAAGCTAATTGAGGAGCTTGTCACGTTTGAAAATTTTTTTGTCTTCAGGCTTCACATTTCAAAGCTGAGCCACGGGGAGGGATTCTGGTTTCTAGTTAACTATCATGTCTTGTGCAATCGTTCTTCCGCAGTTCACAATATATGGACTTTCATTTATTCAACTTGCAATACGTAAACATTTAGAATTACCTGAAGTTTCATGGTGAGGAAAACTTGGATTGAAGGGGACTCACTTAAACCTGCCGATCAAGGGACGTTTTTCCGGCGCTCCTGCCAGTTATGTTTCAGGTGGCCGTTGCGGTTGTTGGTGAAGAAGGGCTGTCACTTATTATTTGCTAGGAGTTCCATTCTGGGCTCCCGATGACGCGCAAATGCCAAGAGATAATTGGCGGAACACTTTGACCTTAACGTTTTAGTTTGTGTTATTGGGGCAGATTTTATCACCCTGGTCTCAGTGGTGCCTGTCTGTCTGCGTAGCAGGTCTTTTAAAAAACGAGGAAATGGGCGGGGCCGAGGGCCGGGAATGGAAAAGAACCTTGTGAGAGATCCTGTTTCCTTACTCGAATTTTTCGTCCCTCCTCCATCCACCCCATCCCCAAACGGTTACAACTGCAACGCAGCTTAGTTAAATTTGTTTGCGGTGGTTCTCCTGTCGCTTGGAATAATTGGCACGGTGAAATATCATCTTTTGTACGCAATCCCTTTCGTAGAGGCCTATCTTTTGTGACTTTTGATTTTGGACATGCGCATTTTTCACCATCTTCAAAATATAGCCAAATTTCAACTTATTTTAATGCTAGTTCCTCCTGTGGGCTCCTACGGGAGACCGTCCTCTTAAATTAAGGCCAATTTTATGACGAAGTTCACATATCTACATTTGCGGGGATCACCATGAGTGTTAGCCCTGTGGTTAGCAGCTGCTTCCATAAGAAAGGAATATTTTAAAATGGAGAAGGGGGCTGTTACAACAGGCTTGTTAGGAGTGTACGCACGGGCGATAGCATGGCTTGTCGCACTTCAGTTTTAAACCAAGGAGTACCGGGGGCCACAATGTGGATGTATTGCGACGTGAAAGCACGGGGAGCCACGCAATTTTGCTGGAGAGTTTAAGGAGTGTAGTAACTGGAATGAAAGGACATGAGGCGGACGAGCCTGGGGACCCGTTGGTGTGGTGTGGCGGGGGGGCGGGGGGGGGCGGAGCGGGGCGAGGTGATGGGGGGGGGGGGGGGTCTAAAACGGCAGCACCCCAGTCGCAGAAAATTTTTGAGATTTTTCGGGCCAAAAACGCCGATGATTCAGGTCCAAATGACCTCAAGGCACTCACACAATTGCAGGTTATTAGTTGGTTTATTCTTGTTTTGGGTTGGGGAAAAAACGCCATATTGCCCATTAAAATGTGTACCGTGGGAATCCATGATGTTTATTTCCATTATTGTGACAAAAGGGTATGAAAGCAAAGGACGAACCACACATGGGCTTCCAGGCCGTGCGAATGAAGTCATAGGCTAGGAGTATGCAATGTTTCAAATAACTACAGTGGAATCCTGATTTCTCAAACCCTCATTTTTTCGATCCTTCCGATAACTCAAACCAAAAGTCGTTTCCCTCTCCTCAGTCAAACGCCGTAATTTCACGAACTGTCCGGCCGAATTTTTAAAAGCAATTTTCATCTGTTCCCTTGGAGGTTCCAAAAAATCGGAATTCGGCTGTGTTTTCCGGAATGATAACAGTTTCATTAGACGTGAGAATTGGAACGTTTTTTGTTTTTACTAGCGATTTGAGTACGTATATACAACTGACGCTTTCGGGCATTTTGTAATTTTTTTTCGGGCAATAAGGTCACCGCCCCCCCCAAGTCCGAGGGTGCCCGTAACGCCTATGATGAAAGTATGAATAGAAAAGAGCCGGCGGAAAAGGCCTCGGGTAAAAGTTTTAAGGGCTACAGTGTTTGTTGCATGACTTAAGGTGAAGGAACAAAGGGTTAACAAAACTTTTACCTTACTCACATTTCTATTTTTCCTTTATTTAGGGCCTGTTTACAAGGAGAGAGGTACCCTAGCAGTGGTTACCCTAGCACTCGCACATCTTCTCTTTTTCTTCGTCTTGTTTACAAGGCGATTAAGGGTTACCCGGGTGCTATTCGTGAGAATATGCTTTTTTAACTTTCGCTTAAAGTTGATTACACTGGGTATTTTTTAGATCATTTGGTTAACTGTTGTATATATCTACTCCTTGAAAATTAATGGTTAATTTTCTGAGGTTAGTTTTGCGAGAAGGCTTGTGTAAATTTTTGTTTGATCGAGTGAGTGGTTGAGAAGAGGAGAAACATATCGTCGATGTACGCCACCAAATCAGGAGAGAGTGCATGTGGAGCAGCTGCTAGGGCTTCTTGTGCAAACTGTTGCCCAGAAAAAGATTGGCGTAAGAGGGGGCCATTTTTGCCCCCATCGCAGTTCCATTTATTTTCTATAGTGTTGTCCATTATAAGGTGAAAGTTTTATAAGTTGAGATTAAACGAATAAGATCGCAGAGCCTTGTAGTCTTGATTGTAGTATTTGTCCTTCTGTACACGTTTCGTTTTTCTCTATTTTTGTAAACCAATCATGTCACATATGTCCATAAAAGTATCATTTAAAATTTTGCAACCACTTAGCTTCGGTGTTAGCCCCTGAAGAAGGCTAGTTCTGTCTAACCGAAATATTGGGCATTAAATTTACCCTTTTTAGCCGTCCGGTCAGCCTTTCAATTGGTTTTAATTTTTATGCTACACTGCTGATACTGATCAAAACCAAGATCCGGCTTCACTCCGCTGCTGTTTGTACCAAGTGGTTCTTGTATTACAGTTAACCCTCTAGCCGAGTTAAACATTGTACCTATTTCCAGACCCTTGAGATCGCGCTTAGTTGTCCCGGGTGGTAGGGTTACTCTACCTGTGAAAGTTTGCTTCTAAACCGGGCTACTCTACTCTTCTGCTCAGCAAGATTGTGTGCTGCCTGTGGTGGAGGTTTTGAAGCCGAATCAAAATCGCATAACACAAAAACGCGCACATTTCACCAGATTTTACAATTCTTGGTTTGCGCGTGACGTCAGCATTTTCTAAAATAATAATAATAATAATAATAATAATAATAACATTTATAATGCGCAAATTCCAATAAAATGTTCAAAATGCGCATGACAAGATTAAAAAACGGAAATAAAAAAGGTTTAAAAGCTAAAATTACAATTAAAAGCAAACTTACAATGATTTAAAAAGCTAAAATTCAATTAAAAAATAAAACTTACAATAATAGAAACAACTATGATAAAAATGCGAGGCGAATAAGTGAGTTTTTAGCTTGGCTTTAAAACTACTAACTGTGTTGGCGCTTCTTATGTTAAATGGTAGCGCATTCCAAAGTTTCGGTGCTGCACAGGTAAAAGAACGGTCACCTAGTGTAGCTTTTGATTTAAAACGAGGATAACTAAGTAAAAATTTATCGCTAGAATTCCTTAGATTATATTTAGATGGAAGCCTAAGAGAAATAAGAGATGACAAATAAGTAGGAGCTAAAAAATTAAGAATCTTAAAAGTAATTAAAAGTATTTTAAACTCGATTCTGTATTTAATCGGTAACCAGTGTAGTTCGTAAATAAGAGGCGTCACACGGCAAAATTTCTGTTCTTTAAAAATCAGTCTGGCGCAGGCATTCTGTACTCGTTGCAGTTTATTTAGCAAGCAATCTGGTAGTCCATAAAGAAGACCATTGCAGTAGTCAAGGCGACTTGTTATGAATGCATGGACAAGAGTCTCAGTTGACTGCTGTGAAAGATACTTTCTAATCCGACGAATATTATAGATATAGTAAAATGAAGAGGCACAGATTTTTGTGATATGTGTTGCCATAGACAGCCTAGAATCAAACCAAGAACCAAGGTTTCTCGCGATTGGCACGGATGAATATCTGAGTCACCCACACGAATACTAATATTGTCTAACTTTTCAAGCTGTTTGTGATGTAACCAATGGTGAGGAATTCAGTCTTGTCGTCGTTTAATTTGAGACCATTATTCAACATCCAACTAAAGAGCCACCAAAGTTTTTATCCTCATCAGGCATTAGAATGGGTAAATTGACATTTGTTTTAATACAACGTTTCAGCTCAGTAGCTTGCTTCCTCTGGAAACCAGCGCATTTTGATTGATATGAGCAAAATAGTCAAAATTGTCAAAATTTTGCCCTGGAGAACGGTCACATGACTTTCGTTACTATGGTGATATTTAGAGCATTTAGGGCGCGCATGGCGCGCATTGATTCTAATTTTCAAAATGGCGGCTTTTCTAACAAGAACAGGGAGGCATCGAAACTTCTAACGTATTTCCTGTGTTTTACATTCTGTGTTGTCCCATGTTCTTTTAAATAATGAAAACTTTAACACAGAGTAAAACATGACACCGGAGGTTGGAGTGCAAAATTTGGCGAAGAAACGAGGAAGCAAAGGCATCCATGTGAGTTAACTCAGGTTAACTGAAGTTATAAATTAATTTAAGTTAACTTTTTAGTCAATACAGATAAGGTTAATCTTCTTTGTTCGATGCAAACTCTGAGTCTTAGCGATACTCTAGCTACTGTATAGTGCAATATTAACCGGTCAATGTTTAGCCTGCATTCTTCATGGATTTTGGTGGCTATTTGAGAAAATTCGAGATAGAAATGGACGTAGGGTAGGTACATTTCGCTGACCCCTAGTCCATGGACTACCCCGATGGACCTGGTCCATGGACTACTTGAATGGACTACCCATGGACTACCCTAAATGGACCACCCTGAAAATTGCGGCAAACATAAATTTAACTGAGCTAGAACCCAAACAAAAAGATGCGATCGACAAACACAATTACGGAACACTAAGTCACTTGCGATTTAACAGATTAAATCCCCAACTTGACCTTTGTCACAAAATATTGAAGGGCAGTAAAGTGGAAACGGCCCGAATTCTAACAAGTTGTCCTTTTGCTGCGAACGAAAGAGTTGTAAATACACAAATAAATGGAGTTGTTGTTGCTCCTAGAGTCACCATCTTGACTTGCATCACAACCGCTGACCAAAACATTGGGAAGCTGAGAGGTGCGGCTTCTGCTTGATCTTTCTTTTTATTTCAATTTTTAATACACAAGATGTTACCCTCGTGATCAGTTGTCCATTTTTTCTTTATACCTCACACGGCAGAAATCTATAAAAATATCAATTAATTTCGAGCAGTTAAAAATAAATAAAGAAATAAATAAATGACTCAAGTCAAGTCAGTGAATTTAGGCCTATGGATCGTGTCAAGTCGGAACACTGGGAGTCTGAGAGCATTGAGAGGAATTTAGGATTACTGAGACCAAATTAGTGATTTCAGATCCAGTGTGTAAAATGGGGTTGACAGACCTACACGACTCCTACGGTTCGTGGCATTTGTTCATTTGCCGTTTTCTTTTCGGTCTCTTGACATTTTTGTACCTTCACTCTTGCTATGAAGGGCTTTTCGTATTGTTTGTTAGGAGAAAATAGAGCCATTAGATCATGTTATGGCAAATTTTAAGAGGTCATAGAGGTCATTCAAGAGGCATGATTTTCGCTGTTATCTGCGTGTCGCTTCGTTGAGTTTGACACCTCTATAATTAACAATTATTCACCGAAGTGGAGGTGAATAGAGGTAAATATCCACCACTTTCACCGACACTGATGTGAATAATTGTTTTAGTATATACCACACAAGCTGAATAACTAGCGGCCCAAAGAGTAACTTTCTTTGTGAAAATATACCGACAAAAGCCATTTTGTTTTTTTTCGGCTGCTCGGAGGTGAATAGTACTTGGCTAATCACCTCCAAGCTAGCCAATCAGCGCGCGCGAAAAGTACTATTCACTTGTGTGGTATATACTAATTTGCCATTATTAGTGCATTGTTGCGGCTCTTTTCTATTGCAAGATATGTTTTTAGATCTCCAAGAATTTGCTTTTGAGGGACAAAATATGACGTTTACCGTGAAGGTGTTGCTTACTTGCATTATATATTGTGACACCGGGCCCGGATATGATTAGAACTGTTTGCAAGTACAGCAGATAAATTCTTTAATAACATGTTGGTCGGCCTGTTTGTCAACAAGAGGAAAACTCGCTCGAATCCAAGATTTCGTGACAAAGGCCCAAATGTTAAGGTAGGAAAAGTTTGAGAATTAAATCGCAACTGTTCTGATAGATCGCATCTTTTGTGCGGGATCGTTGAATCTCTTCAATCGCATGTGTTCCGTCGATCGATCGCATCTTTTTGTTTGGGTTCTAGCTCAGTTAAATTTATGTTTGCCGCAATTTTCAGGGTGGTCCATTTAGGGTAGTCCATGGGTAGTCCATTCAAGTAGTCCATGGACCAGGTCCATCGGGGTAGTCCATGGACTAGGGGTCAGCGAAATGTACCTACCCATGGACGTAAAGGCCTTTTTTTATTAAAAGGGGTCGTTAAGGGGCTAGAGGAACTGCTTGCATGAGTCATACAAATGTGCAAAATAGCATCGTTGCTAATGTTGGATAAATCCCTATGTTCCCGCGGCGGTTAATAAGGTTATGCTAGCAGGTTCCTGGTAGAAATTTCCACTCTTAACATTTTCTACACAGTGCCAAAGCTTGTTGGCCTTCCCGATATAAACTACAATGGTCTCCAGTGGTTGTGTGGGATTGAAGGTTTGGGTGAGAGGTATGTGATATTAAGATTATCTCCACTAGATTTGTTTTTCCATTTCTTCTTGCTGATCGATGTTCAAAGGTAAAAAGTATTATTATTTTGTTTTGTGGTTATCTCAAGTTTTAGGATACCCCCCCCCCCCCCCTGCATTTTGTCCTTTGGCACAAGGGATCATCAGTATATTCACTTTGACATCCCTAGAAACATTACACCTTCCTGTACTATTTTTGAACTGGTTGTGCAAAGACTGCCCATCAAATAAATGGTCAGTTCAAAATGCAGACTGCAGACCGGGTACAAAATGCAGACTGCAGACTCCAAACTGACTGCAGACTGACAAGAAAAACTGTTTTTTCGTCAAAAACGAGTCAACATTCGATTTTATAATATTATAACTTACCTTTTATGATCCTATTGTCACGCAATCATCTTACAATCTCTCGCATTCTCGGGCCGGGAAATGTACTTAGCTTTTTTATCTTGAAACATGCACTGTACGTAAATGAAGTGAAAAAGAATTCATTCAATTCATTTTTGACTTCGAGCATGAGATCGCTGTATTATAAATAGCAACCCTCGTATTGCAATTTCATCTATGTACGACACATGACCTTCAATGTATAGTGGTCATCCTTTTCGCCAACTCATGCCTATTCTCCAGCATGGCGGCTTTTGACACTTTTGAGAGATCCGAAAGTGCGGTAAGTAGCAATTAAAAACTTTCTTTAAATGATGTGTATTGATAATAAAAAAGCCGTTACTTCTTAAAAGCATTTATAAGTTCCCTCATGTGAAGCTTGGTATATTTCATAAACGTGAAATGTTTGTGCCAGCACGATAATTTTTGTTTTCACATGGAGTTTCACATGGGAAACGACCTAAACAGTAATTGATCGACCCAGAAATCTCACCGGCTTCACAGGTACCATAGGAAAAAAGAAACAACTTTCAGATAGAAACACACAATTTTGAATTTACAAAACATGTTTCGGATGATCAACATCCGTCGTCAGTTGTGAATACAAGTGAACCGCTAGTCGGTGTTATATAAAGATAGCTAATAAAATGTATGAATACTAATTAAATAACAACGTGAATGTGAGGTAATAGAGAATACAATGATGAGAAGACAATGGGTATTGGACAAGGAAAATTACAATGAAAGTGTTAAATTGACATGATTAACTTGCTTGTTTAATGAGGGTTTTTCCCACCCTATGTGTAAGGCCTCCTTGATTTTAAGTTGAAAAGACGTGGAGGCGGTGTCAAGGATTGAAAAACAATCCTCTGAGCATAAAGATCTGCATGCTTCTGACCCATTTTAAATGTGCTGAAAGATATGCGAGTTCTTATTAGATGTTAAATGTTCACGAACACGTGTAGCAAGATGTCAGTTTGTCAGTTTTACACATCAAAAGCAGTGAGGTCTGTATCAAAACAAGGTCACCTTCAGTCTC
>JAHPZR010034409.1:0-15866 GCA_019787425.1 Platygyra sinensis
GCGGGAGTCCGTAATCCCCTACTGAACATGTTCAAAGTACCTCCCAGGGATCTCAGTATGGCCTCGCGACGTTTTGTGAAAGTCAACCCGTTCAATACGGGTATCAATCCCGTGACGTTCCAAGTGGATCCACAGGAAGATTTCATCGATTTGATAGAGAGTTACTTCGAAGTGTAATTTGTGGCCAAGAAAGACAATAACACCGATCTGGCAGTGGCTGACGTCATGGGACTGGTCAACAATCTGTCACATTCCCTCTTCAAACAGATCAACGTGAGACTGAACGGAACACTCATCAGCCCCCAGACCGATACCTACCACTACAAAGCATTCATAGAAGCAGCTCTGAACCATGACCGAGAAGATGGCAAAACTGTCCTGGTCCCTGAAGGGTGGTACAACAGCTTCGACGTGCCCGACGATGGAGACGCCGACGAATACACAGCCAACATGTTGGACCATGCCACACCTCATGACGATTATACTGCGTTGGGTGCCGAAAAGAAAGCCCTGGTGGATAGCCGAATCCAATTCCTGCCTGGAAAGAAAGTGACTCTGAGGCTGAGACCTTACCTGGAAGTGTTCCATCTGAACAAACTATTGATTCCTGGTGTTCAGATCCAGATTGACATGTCCTTGAATGCCCCAGCTGTGTGGACCATCCGTTGGGATGGAGCCAGAACCCTGAGACTGACAGAGCCAGATGTGAATGTAAGACTCATCCTAGCTCAAGTGAGGGTGGCGCCCTCGATCTACAGAGAAATCATATTTGACCTGAAAAGTGGAAAAGTGGTCACGTATCCCACAGTGAGAGGTGAAATTCGCACTTATTCTCATCCCAACGACAATTGTCACTTTGAGTGTAGCAATCCCTTTCACAACCAACTACCCAATCAATGGGGATGTCACCATGAACCCGTTCAATTTTGGCAAGTTCTATGTGTCCACCATCAAGCAATTGGTAAGAGGTGAAGAGTACCCCTATGAAACCCTGGAACTCAATCAAGATAATGATGCCAAAGACCTGAGAGGTTACTATAGATTCCTGCAAGCGTCAGGAGTTCTATGCCGAGGAAAAGGTAACATGGTTCTGAAAGAGAACTGGGGACAAGGCAAGAGGTGCACCATGTTCGTATTTGATAACACAGCCAGCGGATGTTTGGACAGTCCAGTGTTGAACCCCAAGCAGACAGGTGAACTGCGTCTAGTGATCGATTCTAGAGCTAATCCAGGAGAAAACTTGACCATCTTGTTGTACGGCGAGTTTGAAAACCTGCTGGAAATCAACGGAAACAAGATCGTCACTTACGACGTGTACCAGTGAAGATGGAGAAAGTACCCCTGAATAATTTACAGTTGAATTACTTGCCGGGAACGCATCCGAAACTAGCTTGCGTCTTTTACGGGACGGTCCCATGCGATCGACTCCCACGGTCACTGTCTCAAGAAGGACCTACAGCTTACATCGTCAATACGGATCCTCGCGACGAACCGGGTAGACACTGGATTGGCATGTGGTCCGAGGGAAACAAGTGCGAGATCATGGACAGTTACGGTCTATCGCTGGACGTGTACGGAACCGCGGGTCCGATCATGGAATGGTTGAATCGTCATTTCAAGTACCAGATGCACAATGGACAGAGTTTACAGTTGCTGTTCAGTCAGAGTTGCGGTGATTACGCTTTGATGTACCTGATCGACCGAGCCGAAGGTCGTAGTATGAATGATTTTTTGAATCGGTTCAGGCAAAACGATTACGTGAACAATGATCATAAAGTAGGAGAGATGTTGAGACGTTTGATTGTTGACGAACTCGTTTGGAGCAAGATTTGTAAGACCCCGTGTCATCAGGGCACGTGCGGTTCGTTGAAAGGTGTGAAGCAATAAATAAATAAATTGATGTTTGAAAAATGACGTCATTTGACGTCGAGATGTTGCGCAGTGAAGCCGAGTGGTTTCCTCATTTTCTGAGTCTTTGTAAAGACAATTTGCTTTTCCTCTTGTTACGTCGGGAAGAGAATCTTTTGATCCCACTCTTGGAGCGTATCTTGACATGCTACAGTTACCGCCAAGTGATTGACATTCTGAAGAGACATCTTGGACCACTCGACAAGCGATCTTTGACTTGAGAAGGCGTGCGCGTCTCAGCAGGGCATATTACTCGCGGTGCGTGAACGCTAGACATCAGTATCGCTTTCACAATCCGTGAACATGGAACGATGCAAAGCATTTCGATTTCGTACACCTACCAGTTTGTTAATAGCAGGACCGTCGTGGTGTGGCAAGACCGTGTTCACGACCCAGTTACTTCTGGAAAACGAGGAGTTATTTGACAAAGACCCAAAACCCATTCATTATTGCTACGGGTCGTGGCAGAAAGGCTTTGAAAGACTCAAGAAAGAAGGAGTGACATTCCACGAAGGGATTCCCGAGAGCGAGTCACTTCCTAAATGGTTCCCTAAAGGGGGTGTACTAGTACTGGACGACCTGATGGATGAAGGAGGTAATGACAAGCGCGTCTTGGACCTATTTACCAAGGATTCGCATCACCGAGGTATCACGGTACTCTACCTGTGCCAGGATCTCTTTCCAAAAGGGAAATTCGCCAAGACCATCTCTCGCAATGCTCATTACATCGTGGCATTCAAGAACCCCAGGGATCAATTGGGGATACGGAACCTGTTACTGCAATCGTTTCCCACTCGATGGCAAGACGTCATGGATACGTTCAGAAAAGTGACGGAACGACCTTTTGGCTACATGCTATTGGACCTTCACCCCGCCAGTCGCGACGATCAACGCATCCTGAGCCATTTGTTAAAAGACGAGGGAATCATGAGATGTCATCAGTTGCAGTGAACATGTTGAGGAGTGAATCGGGGTGGTTTCCGAGATTCATCGTCATTTGCGTAGTCAGACATAGATGGATGCACCCGCATGAAGAGGATTACGATTGGATGAAACGCGTCAGTGCATGCGATTCCAAACGACAAGTGGAAAGCGTCTTGAAGGAATATAACCATCCAGACTTTACCGATTGGATTAATTCTCTACAAGAAACGGCACGGAAGATCATAGCCCTCGAGGATGAGTGGAGTAGAAGAGTACTCCTTTAATCTCGCCGCTCTCTCAGACTATGACCCCCTTGAGTATACGATCAGATCTCCACAGACCGTGGGAGTAGGAGGACGATTGGACACGCCGCCAGGTCCAAGTTCACCCAGTATATTACCACAGGGACCTATTATCGGAGTTGGCACCGACACGAGTCCAGTTCTTTCCAATGTCACGGTCGGAGTAGGTAGTTCTAGACCCACTGTGGCCTACAAGACACCTTTGGCAAGACCCACGACTGGAGGAAAACAACCTAGACGTGTCCCACATCAGAATACTCCTTCCTCTCCCAGTGATCCTGGAAGTCGTGGAAGAAGCAGTGCCAGTGATAGTAGTGGTGGTGGCAGCCGAAGAAGTAGTTGCAGTCGAAGAAGTGGCGGTAGTCGAAGAAGCCGTGGTGGCAGTCGAAGGGGCAGCGGCAGCAGTCGAAGAAGCGGCGGTGGCGGCGGAGGCGGCGGCGGTGGCGGTGGCGGCGGTGGCGGCGGTGGCGGAGGAGGCGACGATGACGATGGCGATTCCACACTCCCTACTCCTCCAATCCCTACTCCTTCACCCCGAGCAGGACGTCGATTCAACGACCTCGATATGCAGCAACAACTGGCTCAAATTCTACACGATCAACAACAGACATCCCCAGGTCGACGTATTGCGGGCATCACGACCACCAACACGATCACCACCACCTATAAGAACGGATCGCGACCCACGGTGTCTCGCAGTTCATCCAGTGTGAGAAGCTGAAAAGATGTTG
This sequence comes from Platygyra sinensis, assembly GCA_019787425.1. NCBI lineage: Eukaryota > Metazoa > Cnidaria > Anthozoa > Scleractinia > Merulinidae > Platygyra > Platygyra sinensis. The sequence goes on from JAHPZR010034409.1 coordinate 3,866, forward strand.
CGAAGCGAGACCGAGTGGTTTCCACGATTCATCCGATATTGCCGTTACCATCTCATCATCATGCCTGAGGATGAGGAAGGAAGCGTGATTCAAGACAAGGCCATGCTGGAACGCGTTGCAGCCTGCGAAGGGTTTCGAGAAGTGCAGAATATCCTGAACGAGTACGGGGAAACGGCGTTCAGTGATCTCGTCTACGAACTCTATTGGTACGCGAGGAATTACCCGTCCGAGGAGCAGCATCTATACATTCACTACACACAAAAGGAGAGATACCTCATCCGTTCCCACAGAAATACGTTGCAGCTCAAACCATGAAGAGTACTCCCGTTACCTTGCTGAATGGAACCTACAGGAAATACGCCGACAAGATCGATCCGGAGTTTCTACATCGTATGGATGGACTCTACGCGTACTATCACCGTCAATGGTGGTATAGACGTCAAATGTTTTACCATTTCAAACACTGTCACGGTTTCCTAAACGGACTAGCCCTATTGGTCATGGCATTGAGTGTCGTCGTAGGTGCTTTATGGGAAGATAGTTTAGTGATGATAGGGTTGACTGCGTTCGGGACCGTCGTGAAAGGATGGGACGAATTCAAGAATTTTTCCACCAAGATGGACATGTGTCGTTTTGCTTACACGACCTACGAAAAGACGTTGATTGAATTGAGAAGTCATGTACGCGGTTTGCCTCTGGAAGAATTTGATGGGTTCCTGATCAAGATGCAAACCATGGACGATACCATCACGGATCTCACCCCTCCCACGTCTGATCGGTTAGTGAAACAGTACGAAAAGAAATTTCATCACTGTCCCTTCACCCCTCAAGAGCATAAATTGCCGACCTCACCCGTGTGAGTCCTCATTCAAAGCATCATGCCGAAGAGAGTAAAGCGTCGAACCGCTCCAAGAAGGACAAAAAGACGTCAGAAAGGAGGTATCTTTCCGTTGGCTGCCCTGTTACCCGCGCTGATAGCAGGAGGAAAAGCCGTCGCCTTAGGAGCTGCCTCGGGAGCAGCAGGGTACGGTGCCAAAAAAGCCTTGGAAGCTGCTACTCGTCGAAAGAGAAAGAAACGGAAAGCCACACCCGCTGAACTGAGACAATTCCGTAAAACTCTCCTTCGCGGCAACCCACAGAGTCTTATTGCAAGAATAATATAAGGGATCCACTGAATGGTTCTTGCTCATAATCATGCCTGCTCGCAGAAAGAGGAGACGACAGAGAGGTGCTGGGGTCATCGTACCTCTGATGGCAGCATACGCTGCAGGAAAAGCCATTCGTAAGAGGAGCAAACGCCGTACTCAGAAAGGTGGACGTCTGTTCAGAGGAATAAAAGCCGCAACCAGATCCCATCGACGCAGACGTAGACGATGAAGCGGTTACGACGACAACGTCCCTTTCTACAGAGTGTCTTGAAGGAATCCAATCGGAACAGACGCCGTGACATGTTGACGCACGCCAATGCCGATCAGATCAACGCTGTCAGCGAAATGGTTCTCAATTTGCTGAAAGAGAGAATACCCATCAAATCCAAGACGTACGACAAACTGAAAAGGCATAAGAACGTGTTGCGGGAGATTGGACGACGCAGAAACTCGTTGAAACGTCGAAGAGAACATCTCTTAAAGCAAACAGGGAACGGATTCTGGAGCGGATTACAAGATTGTTTCAAAGCATGTTGTTGTCCTCCTCGATGAAAGGACGCGATGACAAAGGGTACCCCCTGGAAGGTGTAGATGTCGTACCGGAACGTAAAGGATGGAAACCCGGATGGAAACCGTTTTGTAGAGAAGAGGATTTTCATAAAGACAAGATCGAGTACTGCGTATCGAGACTCGTCGAGTTATTGAAAGAGGCCAACAAGCGTGCCGACCAATACAAAGACCAAGTGGACCTCCTGAATCGAAAATACAACAACCTGCACGACGAGTACTTGGCTTTAAAATACAGCGACATCTGCGATGAGTGTCAGAAGGTCTCAGACTCTGCCATACCCGGTAAGACCTACACCTTGTGTCAAACCTGTACTGGAGGCCGAAAAACCACCGAGAGTCTCAAAAGAGAGTTGGAGAAAGAGCGAGAACAGACAAGGTACTGGCAAGAGTGCTACGAGACAGCCTTGAGTCAACTTACGGACATCCCCGACAGCAAGAATGACGGACGAAGTGATGATGGTACCAGTGCAAGAGTTTAATCGTTTGAAAGATTATTACAAGGGACAAATGACCGAAAATGCATTATTGGATAAAGCGGGACGTTTGGCCGCTGAAGAGCATATGATCCTGAAAGACAAGCGTATATCAGACAGCATGGCCGTCAAGATCACCAAACCTCTTGCCTCGGAACAAGGTCGATTGGTGAAACGCCTACAAGCCGGTAAAACGGGACCCATGACCTACCAGGGTACCGAAGAACCCGAAGGCATGGTCGATGCCCCCGTAGAGACTCTATTGAAACAAATCGTTAAAGGAGTCAAGAAAGATCCGATCGTCATCGATGGCGGACCTTCCACATCGGGTATCAAGATCAAACCTTCCACATCAGGTATTAAAAAGGAGAAAAAGAGTCCCAAACCTCCCATTCCACCCAAACCGTCGAGTGGTAAGAGCGGAGGATTCAAAAAGGCCACCTTGTCCGGAGCCGCGAAAGGTTTCCTAAAGTCCATCGGTGTCGACCCCAAGTACATCGACGACGACGACGACGACGACGACGGAGGATACAGTCCCAAAAAGGCAAAGGCAAGCAACCTAAAAAAGCCAAGAAAACCGAGTGGGAGAAATTGACCGAAGGTTGGGAATCTTGGGACCAACCAGATAAACGAAAACTGGACTATGGCACGGACGAGGACACGGACTAAGAAAAGACCCGTCCCACCCGTCACAAGGAGACGACGAAAGAGAGCGAGTCAGTTGGGGTTTGGTATCGACATTCAAAAATGGTTGGGAAAGACCGGGATCGAGTTTCACTGGCCAGGCTACCAGTACATGGGACCAGGTACCAAACTGAAGAAACGTCTAGCACGTGGTGATCCTGGTATCAACCGTCTGGATCGACTTGCCAAGCAGCACGACATTGACTACTCCAAAGCAAAAAATCTTCAGGACAAATGGAAAGCCGATGTCAAGATGATTAAAGGGATCGATAACTTACTGGGACGTAAAACCGTGACGGAACGTATTGTCAAAAGGATCATGCAAGCCAAGAAACGTTTGAAATTGTAACTTGTTTTTTAATTCAAAATTAAAAGTTTACATCTTCTTGTTTTTCAAAAGACTCTCGTGTTATGACTCGCTTAATAATTCCGAACCAGGGTAGACGGAATCGGACAGTTCATCAGTCAATCTCAACCTTTCGATCCTCAATAGATCCCCGAACGATGTTGAGGCCACGAATAACACTCTGAATCTAATGGCTCGGATAAAATGCCACACAGAGTAAGGCGTGTTATGGTAAAAAATTCTGTACACCGTCAAGCGTAGATCGGCGTGCAGTGTAGTGAGAAACGGTACAAACACAGTAGCATGAATGTACAGTGTGGGATGCCTCGTCGAGGTGATATCTGTAATGTTCCGTATAAAGTTTTCCAGCTCGCGATAGTACTGGAACCATATCACGGGTGAGAGGGGATAACTCAAGATGGACCACGATGGAGTCCCCACGGAATGCGTAGAAAAAGGTCGACCATCATCTCTATAAGTGCGGAGAACCTCATACACTCTTTGACGAAGCCTTTCTCTATAAGGTCGTCTGTCCACTAGAGGAAAAAAATCAACAGAACAATGAGTCCGGGCACAACGGTGGTCCTCCACTATAAGGCATTAAAGAAAGATGACCGATTCGAAGACTCCTATCCGTATTATCCCAGATGAACAAAAATCTAAATCTGAAACTACGCGTGACATCAAACACGGAAAAAGGAGTATTGAACATAAACATCCTATAAATGGCCCATCGCATCCAACATGTCGCTTCGCAAGGCATTCTCACAATTCCATGTACATACAAGGGTTGTCCTGGAAACAGTCCAGTGAATAACTCCAACTTATGGTAATAGTCAAGCCATACCCCAGGATCAATCACATACGGTATCTCTTGCCAAAACAAGGATCCAGGGTAGTGAGTGTTCAGGTATCTCATATCACGTCTGTACTCAATCAACTCCCGCTCAACATGAGTACTAGTAGGAATCGTACCTTTACCCATGGAAAAGGGATCCTCATCCGACTCCACCTCCTCGTCCGTTTCCAAAACGATTTCGCGCTGGACTTCATCGTTCTCGTGTCGACAATTACCGCAAGTGGCAGGATTTGTCCATGAACACACCGCAACAGGAAGTGCGTTTGCATCTTGTCAGGGAATTGATATCAATACCTCTCTGGCAGATAAAGCAAACCTGCTGGAGCTCAGTCTCTTCAGGGGCCAGACCTCGAAGCCTGCGACTACTCCTCAACTCCATGACATACACGAAAAAATCATAAGGGCTGCTCACAAAAAACCGTCACCTTTAGAGAGATTCAGTCAACCAATCAGAACTCGCAGGGTCTGTCACGTGGGCGAGGGCCTGTCACGTGGGTGAGATGTGTCTTAGAGGGATAGGGGGTATACCCCTAGGGGATAGGGGGGTATACCCCAACCAGTGTGTCCGAGAGGGATTGGACCCCAGTCGGGAGAGACTGGGATCCATTTTGCGAGAGTGTATAAAAGAGACGAAGCAAGTAACACTCTCCATTTGCAAAAAATTGAGCTGTGATCATCTCAGGCGAATGGACAGGAAGCCCAAAGGTGAGTATTATCTTCTTTTCTCATTTAAACATGGAGTCCTTTATCCCAACAATTCCTTTTTTCTATCAACCGACAGTCATGGATCAGCAAGCGTTCCAAACATGTTATGTCTGTAAGCAGAAAAGACCATGCTGTCGGCAGCCATTAATGGAATTGAGGAATAGAGGACACCATGAAAAATTTGTGCATCCTATCAAGGGACCCCTTAGAGACGCGTGGGGACTGGGCAGTGTTTGGGTCACCTGTTGTCACGCCTACTATGGCATGTATTATGATGACGAGACTACAGCCTATCAACCCATGTTCCTGGGGGGTTGTGAAGAACAAGCTATGAGTCGTGTCAAACATGTAAAGTCTTTCCTGGCAGATCTATCTGGGCGCTAGGTCATTAGGACCCTTAGCACACGTCCCAGATGTAAAAAGAGAGTGACGGAATAAATTTGAGTTGTAAAAAGTTGTTGTGTCTTTTTTCAGTGAACGGATGTCTATGGTGTGGTTAAGACTATCCCATCTACAGAGACTTTACCAAGTGCTGCAATAGCCTTTATCACTATGGTTGTAAAGTACGTTATACTTGGGTGAGACCCTCCTTTGAGACGTTTTGTCCGCATTGTAAAACGATCAATCTCGGTGAACCCTACATGCTACCTTTGGAGTAGTATGAACATCTCAAAAGCAAACTCTAAAGAGGTGAGTACTTTTTCCGATTAAGATGTTGTGGTCTCAGAGATTTTTCCTGACCGGGGCGAAATTCTTTTCCTCAGACACAAAGACCCATCGCATGCAACATCCGTCTGGATGATCCATGTCCTGGGGAAGATACCACCCTCGTGTTTCTACTCAAACACTTTCCATTCCCATGGTGCGTGTGGACTGACTTGTCAGATATATGGCCCTACGGACGTGTCATTGAAAGCACTTCAGGTTATCACGGGGAATTCTTCACACCCGATCATATGATGTTATCCCTCATCCATTTAGGAAATAACGAAAGTGAAGCTCTCAAAATGATGCAACGTTTGACTCAACAACACATTTATATTTTGTCTTTTTATAGAAATTCAATAAAGTTTACAATGTGTCTCTTTGTTGAATGATTAGTGATCTAAGAGCTTGGTAAGACAGTTCCTCTTGACACTCGTTCTTGTCTTGTTCTTTCCACACCTTCCATGCTTCTTCGAACCCTTTCGGTACATTCATTATGTTCAAAGGAGTTTCATCCGTCAATGTATCATCCGACAACATTTTCCGTGAAATGTTGTTCCTGAACAAACTCATCTGCATCGTGAGATGAACTATCTCCCTCTTCAAGATGGAATCGATACTGTCCTTGATGATCAGACCGAATACAGACTTATACAAGGACTCGTCTTCTTTCTCCTCGACTTGACCAACCATGTTCAGTAACTGCTTGCAATCCTCTTTATCCTGCTGCATCTTTACTTTGAGAGCAGTCACAGTTTTACTCAACTCTTCATCCTCAGATGATGTCTGTTGGTCCGTCGTGTCATCACTATCCTTCGCCTGGTCAATCTCCTCTAACACAGACTCTTTCGGTTTGTCGACCGTCTCCTGCAAATCCGCTTCCAACTAGAGAGCAGTCGATTCCAACAGTTTTTCGGCAATCTCTCTTTTGGGTCTCCTTCTTGTCATCCAACGTCGGATCATAGTGACTCGTCTCCGACCACGATCCACCTTTTTTATCCCTTCATTTCAGCAAACGTCACTTCCGATACTCTCTCATTCGCTGAATCCGGTTACTTCCTTTGGTTGCTGATTGGAACCCTGTCACCGTCCCATGATGCTTTGCGACAAAAACCATATCACCGACACTCGGACCCATGACCCTCTTCAACATGGCCGGCTGCTGGGTGGACCCCCACGTACATTTTCTTCAGGTCGGAAAAAACACTGTAAGTACCTTTTTTACCGATTACTTATCGATTTTTTTGTCACACAACCTCGGAGACTAAGAAAGGGGAATGGTGAGACCGGTACTAGTCCTCCTCGAGGCGGGTGGGCAGTTTCCCTTAGTCTCCTTAGGGTTGTCATCCCGTTGCTATGGATACGCCTTTCAATCAACTTGCTAAGAGGGCCTGGTCGCTAAGGGTTTGTGAAGTCCGCCATCTTGGATGGTCACGTGGTATAAATCCTGCCTTCTGATTGGTCGAGAGCGATTTTAAATGATATGCACTGCTCTCTGATTAACTACTGCCAAAACCAGCGTCCTTCACTACTGTTAAGTTTTGGTTAACTTAGTTGTGTTTTACTATCTAGGTTTCTTTGTTAACTTACTTGTGTTTTTGTTACCTTAGTTGTGTTTTTGTTACATTAGTTGTGTTTTTGTCACCTGAGATGTGTTTTTGTTACCTAAGTTGTGTTTTTGTTATCTTAGTTGTGTTTTGGTTACCTTAGTTGTTTCTTTGTTACATGAGATGTGTTTTTGTTACCTTAGATGTGTTTTTCTTACCTTAGTTGTGTTATTCTTACCTTAGTGTTGTCCTTCTTATCTTAGTTATATTTTTGTTACCTTAAGTGTGTTTTTTTAACTACCTTAGTTGTGTTTTACCTATCTCAGTTGTGTTTTTGTTGCCGTAGTTGTGTTTTTGGTACCTTAGTTGTGTTTTTGTTACATTAGTTTTCTTTGAGTTACCTTAGATGTGTTTTTGTTACATTAGTTGTGTTTTTGTTACCTGAGATGTGTTTTCGTTACCTTAGTTGTGTTTTTGTTATCTTAGTTGTGTTTTTGTTACCTTAGTTGTTTCTTTGTTACATTAGATGTGTTTTTGTTACCTTAGTTGTGTTTTTCTTACCTTAGTTGTGTTATTCTTACCTTAGTGTTGTCCTTCTTATCTTAGTTATATTTTTGTTAACTAAGTAGTGTTTTTTTAACATAGTTGTGTTTTGTTACCTTATTTGTATTTTTGTTACCTTAGTTGTGTCCGTCTTATCTTAGCTGTGTTTTTGTTACCTTAGTCGTGTTTTTGTTGTCTTACTTTTTTTTGTTTACCTTAGTTGTGTTTTTGTTACATTAGTTGTGTTTTGTTACCTGAGATGTGTTTTTGTTATCTTACTTGTGTTTTTGTTTACTTAATTGTGTTTTTGTTACCTTAGTTGTGTTTTTGTTACATTAGTTGTGTTTTTGTTACCCTAGTTGTGTTTTTGTTACCCTAGTTGTGTTTTTCTTTACCTTAGTTGTGCTTCATTTACCTTATGTTTGCTTGAAATACCTTGGTTGTGTATTTGTCAACTTGCTTTTGTTTTTGTTACCTTAGTTGTGTTTTTGTTATCTGAGATGTGTTTTTGTTATGTTACTTGTGTTTTTGTTTACTTAGTTGTGTTTTTGTTACCTTAGTTGTGTTTTTGTTAAATTAGATGTGTTTTTGTCATCTTACTTCAGTTTTTGTTTATTTAGTTGTGTTTTTGTTCCCTTAGTTGTTTTTTTTTTTACCTTAGGTGTGTTTTTGTTATCCTATTTGTGTTTTTGTTACCTTAGTTGGGTGTTTGTTACCTTAGTTGTGTTTTTGTTACCTTAGTTGTGTTTTTGTTACCTTAGTTGTGTTTTTGTTACATTAGATGTGTTTTTGTTATCTTGCTTCTGTTTTTGTTTACTTAGGTGTGTTTTTGTTTGCTTAGTTGTGTTTTTGTTACCTTAGTTGTGTTTTTGTTACCTCAGTTGTGATATTGTTCTCTTAGTTATGTTTTTGTTATCTTAGTTGTCGTTTTGTTACCTTAGTTGTGTTTTAGTTACCTTAGTTGTGTTTTTGTTACCTTAGTTGTGTTTTTGTTACCTTAGTTGTGTTTTTGTTAAATTAGATGTGTTTTTGTTATCTTACTTCTGTTTTTGTTTACTTAGGTGTGTTTTTGTTTCCTTAGTTGTGTTTTTGTTACCTTAGTTGTGTTCTTGTTATCTTACTAGTGTTTTTGTTACCTTAGTTGTGTTTTTTTACATTAGTTTTGTGTTTGTTACGTGAGATGTGTTTTTGTTACCTTAGTTGTGATTTTGTTACCTAAGTTATATTTTTGTTACCTTAGTTGTGTCTTGGTTACCATGGTTGTGTTTTTGTTACCTTAGTTGTGTTTTGGTTACCTTAGTTGTGTTTTTGTTATCTTAGTTGTGTTTTTGTTAAATTAGATGTGTTTTTGTTATCTTACTTCTGTTTTTGTTTACTTAGGTGTGTTTTTGTTTCCTTAGTTGTGTTGTTGTTACCTTAGTTGTGTTTTTGATATCTTATACCCCATTCACACCAAAGAGTTAAACATGTTTAAGTGTTGTTTAGCTAAACAAGGTTAAAAAATTACCCGTTCACACCGCACACGCTGTTGAACTAAACACGTTTTAAACCTGTTTAATTAAACTACCTCTGCAAGGTAGTTTAAACCCTGTCTAACCAACATGGCGGAGGAAAGAGAGGATAAAAAAGGGGAAGGACATGGGAGAAAGAAGAGACAGTAATTCTGTTGGAGAAGTGGGGGGAGGACAATATTCAGCAACGGCTAAAAGAATGTACTCGAAAAAAGCCTATTTGGCAAGAAATTAGCAATTTTCGGAGCGCTTTTGGGTATGACGACCGGGATTGTGACTCCTGGAAAACGAGAATCCACACGTTAATCTCGGCCTACAGAGGCTACAAAGATGCGTTGTCGAGGTCCGGGAACGCTACTCCGAAAAAGAAGGCTCCATTCTTTGATGAAATTGACGAAATTTTATCTGACAAGCCAGCTACCAGACCAGTTATCGTCCTAAGCTCGACCTCGCTGGAAAGTGTTCAAGGCAAGGAGATAGAGCTGAAGGAAGGTGAAGAGAGCCCACAATATCAACCCAGCTGCAGTTATCCGACCTTGGAAAAAGAAAACCGAAAGAAAGCCGACGAGAAGCCTCTCTGTAGTAAGTTTGTTGTTGTTTCTATGTTAACGGGGAAATGTTACGTAATTTGCCACCTGACCAAGTTGTTATGCAATAAATGTCACGTGAAAAAAAAATTACAAGATGGCGCCTTTGTTGTTTTTGGACCTTCGTGAAAAGCAAGGTAAATTATATGCAATTATAGTGTTGTTAACGAGATTCTTGGCCTCGAACCACAGGTTACATACCACTAGTTTCGCGAAATAACCGAGGAAATGGATGAGAACACATGGAGGAATACCGAGGATCAGGAAACGTTTCAGTTACTTTTAATTTCACCTCGGGGCTATAACAAACTTTCGTCTTAATTTGACAGTTTTATGATATTACAAGCTTATAGTAAAAGAGGCCGAGCGCGCTGGCGCTTCTCGTTCGTCTGGCTCGACAAACATTAATATATTTCGATTCTTGTTTTTGTTTAATTGTTAGAGTCATTTTCAGAGCTTGTGTTTTGGATGTTTCATAAGAAGTTGGCATTTTTTCTTTACCAGTTGTTGTTGTTTTACAGCTTTAGCCTGCCAAAATGCCGTGAACTCACCTGTATCACAAAGGGCATTTAAGCTAAACAGATGCCTTGCCTTTTAACTGGCCACTTGATTTCCATGTAACCTTTTAAGTACTCTTCAAATGTTTGCATGTGATCTTCACCATCGTGTTTATTGTTGTCGTACGTAGCTAAGGACAAAAAACCAGCACAGAAAAGAAGAAAGATAACCCAACAGGATGTGTTGAAGAAAATAGATGACTCCTTGAAGTCATTTATAGAATACCAGCAACAAGCTGACAGGCTTTTCCTTGAGGCAGAAATGGAAAGAGAAAGGAAAGAAGAAGAGAGAGAAGCGAAGAGAAAGAAAGAGGACCAAGAGTTCTTGCTGAAGTTAGCCAAAGTGCTGAAGGAGTGAAGTTTGTACTGTTTTTGCAATCTTTGATCCAGTTTATGTTGACTTCTTAGTACCACTGCAAATTATTATCACATAAATTAGTGTTCATTATTTATTGGCAGTGGTGCTAGTGAATGTGAAAACTCTATCTAGAAAAATACTTGATGAAGAAGAATTTTAAATTGTTCCCACACTGTTGTCAGTTGTTGTGGTTTTCATGGAAATGAATAAGGTGCTTGATGTTGGTTCAATTCATTTTGCGTTTGTTTATCAGAGGGGAAAACCAGAGTACTTTGAATGAAACAAATCATAAATTATGGTAGGCACAGGAGAGGAGGTCAGCAGGGAGATCAGCTGACCTGGGATCAGATCAGAGTTTTTTTTCGTTGAAAACCTCGCTTGACTTGCCCCTGTACACCATTTTGAATTTGCTGTTTTTCATTAGTTTGTACTTGTTTTCGACATATTTTGGGACAATTGTAAAGTTCTGAGTTTGCAGATGTAAGCATAATGTGCCGGTTAATTCCAAAACCGCCCATGCCCCCCCCCCGGGCAAACCCCGTGGCATTTGACTTTTTGGACAAATTTTGGTCAAATTCACCGCTATGTTGCCAGTTTAGACGGTCAAATGCCCCACCGTTGGAGCTTCAAACAGGGTCAAATCCCCCACCCTCCAGGCGAATTTCTTGTTCAGCTTGTTTTGGCTCCACACTTTAAACAAAGGTATATTCTACGGTATAACTATATAAAATGGCAGCAACAGAAAAACCCATGTGGAATCGACAAAAGCAATGACCCATGAACGCTTCTCACGTGCCAAATCAAATAATTCCGAAATCCTCTTGCTTCCGACCTCTGACAGACGGTTTGACACAAAAGTCAAATGCCCCACCGGGCAGGCCTCATTTTGGGTCAAATTCCCCACTGTACGGAGCTTAACCTCGGTCAAATGCCCGGGGATTGCCCGGGGGGGGGGGGGGGGTGGGGGGGATGGGCGGTTTTGGAATTGACAGGTACATAACCTTTACATTACTGGCAAGTTTGTAATATTAATCCCCCAACTACATGTACCAACAACAACATACATGCCATTGACCGGTGATGGACAAAACACTGACCCCCCCAGTCTATGGACTATCTCAATGGACTACACCTAAAAATGAGTACCTATTTAAAGTTGTAAGCTGCTATACCTTGCTTATGTTTGTTCTAGAACCACATACATAACACAAAATAGAAAAGTAGACTCCCTTTGTTCAGTATCACTATGACTTACAGTAGTTATGGGTATTGATTAGAATGTTCCATGCTCATGATAGTCTGAGTTAAAATTAATTTTTCACTGGCTGAGTGAAACGAAATAAGTGAAAAATGCGGCCGGCTTGATATGACTACCAGTGGCGTGTAAGAAAACTTGTCTTTCTGATGT
>JAHPZR010034410.1:0-16649 GCA_019787425.1 Platygyra sinensis
GTGAATGGTGAAGAGTACCCCTATGAAACCCTGGAACTCAATCACGATAATGATGCTAAAGACCTGAGAGGCTACTACAGATTCCTGCAAGCGACAGGTGTTTTATGCCGAGGAAAAGGTAACATGGTTCTGAAAGAAAACTGGGGACAAGGCAAGAGGTGCACCATGTTCGTATTTGATAACACAGCCAATGGATGTTTGGACAGTCCAGTGTTGAACCCCAAGCAGACAGGTCAACTGCGTCTGGTGATCGATTTTGGAGCTGATCCAGGAGTGAACCTGACCATCTTGTTGTACGGCGAGTTTGAAAACCTGCTGGAAATCAACGGAAACAAGATCGTCACTTACGACGTGTACCAGTGAAGATGGAGAAAGTACCCCTGAATAATTTACAGTTGGACTACTTGGCGGGAACGCATCCGAAACTAGCTTGCGTCTTTTACGGGACGGTCCCATGCGATCGACTCCCACGGTCCCTGCCTCAAGAAGGACCTACACCTTACATCGTCAATACGGATCCTCACGACGAACCGGGTAGACACTGGATTGGCATGTGGTCCGAGGGAAACAAGTGGACAGTTACGGTCTATCACTGGACGTGTACGGAACCACGGGTCCGATCATGGAATGGTTGAATCGTCATTTCAAATACCAGACGCACAATGGACAGAGTTTACAGTCACTGTTCAGTCAGAGTTGCGGTTATTACACTTTGATGTACCTGATCGACCGAGCCGAATGTCGTAGTATGAATGATTTTTTGAATCGGTTCAGACAAAACGATTACGTGAACAATGATCATAAAGTAGGAGAGATGTTGAGACGTTTGATTGTTGACGAACTAGTTTGGAGCAAGATTTGTAAGACCCCGTGTCATCAGGGCACGTGCGGTTCGTTGAAAGGTGTGAAGCACTTGTTGATATAAATTGATGTTTGTTTTTTGATAAAACGTAGATGTATCAAGAGTCCTCTCTCATTTCGAAGATGTTGTGGAGTGAAGCCAAGTGGTTTCCTCATTTTCTGAGTCTTTGTAAAGACAAGTTGCTTTTCCTCTTGTTACGTCGGGAAGAGAATCTTTTGATCCCACTCTTGGAGCGTATCTTGACATGCTACAGTTATCGCCAAGTGATCGACATTCTGAGTGGACACGATTGGACCACTCGACAAGCGATCTTTGACTTGAGAAGGCGTGCGCGTCTCAGCAGGGCATATTACTCGCGGTGCGTGAACGCTAGACATCAGTATCGCTTTCACAATCCGTGAACATGGAACGATGCAAAGCATTTCGATCTCGTACACCTACCAGTTTGTTAATAGCAGGACCATCGGGGTGTGGCAAGACCATGTTCACGACCCAGTTACTTCTGGAAAACTAGGAGTTGTTTGACAAAGACCCAAAACCCATTCATTATTGCTAAGGGTCGTGGCAGAAAGGCTTTGAAAGACTCAAAAAGGAAGGTGTGACATTCCACGAAGGGATTCCCGAGAGCGAGGCACTTCCTAAATGGTTCCCTGAAGGGGTGTACTAGTACTGGACGACCTGATGGATGAAGGAGGTAATGACAAGCGCGTCTTGGACCTATTCACCAAGGATTCGCATCACCGAGGTATCACGGTACTCTACCTGTGCCAGGATCTCTTTCCAAACGGAAAATTCGTCAAGACCATCTCTCGCAATGCTCATTACATCGTGGTATTCAAGAACCCCAGGGATCAGTTGGGGATACGGAACCTGTTACTGCAATCGTTTCCCACTCGATGGCAAAACGTCATGGATACGTTCAGAAAAGTGACGGAACGACCTTTTGGCTACATGTTATTGGACCTTCACCCCGCTAGTCGCGACGATCAACTCATCCTGAGTCATTTGTTAAAAGACGAGGGAATCATGAGATGTCATCAGTTGAAGTGAAAGTGTTGAGGAGTGAATCGAGGATGAGTGGAGAAGAAGAGTACTCCTTTAATCTCGCCGCTCTCTCAGACTATGAACCCCTTGCGCCTGTGATCAGATCTCCACAGACCGTGGGAGTAGGAGGACGATTGGACTCGCCACCAGGTCCAAGTTCACCCAGTATATTACCACAGAGACCTACTATTGGAGTTGGCACCAACGCGAATCCAGTTCCTTCCAATGTCACGGTCGGAGTAGGTAGTTCCAGACCCACTGTGGCCTACAAGACACCTTTGGCAAGACCCACGACTGGAGGAAAACAACCTAGACGTGTCCGACGTCAGAATACTCCTTCCTCTCTCAGTGGTCCGGGAAGTCGTGGAAGAAGCAGTGCCAGTGATAGCAGTGGTGGTGGCAGTCGAAGAAGTGGTGGTAGTCGAAGGAGCAGCGGCGGCAGTCGAGGAAGCGGCGGTGGCGGCGGTGGCGGCGGTGGCGGCGGTGGCGGCGGTGGCGGCGGTGGCGGCGGTGGCGGCGGTGGCGGCGGTGGCGGCGGTGGCGGCGGTGGCGGCGGTGGTGGCGGTGGTGGAGGCGGCGGTGGTGACGATGACGATGGCTATTCCACACTCCCTACTCCTCCACTCCCTACTCCTTCACCCCGAGCAGGACGTCGTTTCAACGACCTCGATATGCAGCAACAACTGGCACAAATCCTACACGATCAACAACAGACAGCCGCAGGTCGACGTATCGCGGGCATCACGACCACCAACACGATCACCACCACCTATAAGAACGGATCGCGACCCACGGTGTCTCGCAGTTCATCCAGTGTGAGAAGCTAAGAAGATGTTGCGAAGCGAGACCGAGTGGTTTCCACGATTCATCCGATATTGCTGTTACCATCTCATCATCATGCCTGAGGATGAGGAAGGAAGCGTGATTCAAGACAAAGCCATGCTGGAACGCGTTGCAGCCTGCGAAGGGTTTCGAGAAGTACAGAATATCCTGAACGAGTACAGGGAAACGGCGTTCAGTGATCTTGTCTACGACCTCTATTTGTACACAAGGAACTACCCGTCCTAGGAGCAGCATCTATACATTCACTACACACAAAAGGAGAGAGACCTCATCCGTTCCCACAGAAATACGTTGCAGCTCGAACCATGAAGAGTACTCCCGTCACCTTGCTGAATGGAACCTACAGGAAATACGCCGACAAGATCGATCCGGAGTTTCTACATCGTATGGATGGACTCTACGCGTACTATCACCGTCAATGGTGGTATAGACGTCAAATGTTTTACCATTTCAAACACTCTCACGGTTTCCTAAACCGACTAGCCTTATTGGTCATGGCATTGAGTGTCGTCGTAGGTGCTGTATGGGAAGATAGTTTAGTGATGATAGGGTTGACTGCGTTCGGGACCGTCGTGAAAGGATGGAACGAATTCAAGAATTTTTCCACCAAGATGGACATGTGTCGTTTTGCTTACACGACCTACGAAAAGACGTTGATTGAATTGAGAATTCATGTACGCGGTTTGCCTCTGGAAGAATTTGATGGGTTCCTGATCAAAATGCAGACCATGGACGATACCATCACGGATCTCACCCCTCCCACGTACGATCGGTTAGTGAAACAGTATGAAAAGAAATTTCATCACTGTCCCGTCACCCCTCAAGAGCATAAATTGCCGACCTCACCCGTGTGAGTCCTCATTCAAAGCATCATGCCGAAGGGAGTAAAGCGTCGAACCGCTCCAAGAAGGACAAAAAGACGACAGAAAGGAGGTATCTTTCCGCTGGCTGCCCTGTTACCCGCGCTGATAGCAGGAGGAAAAGCCGTCGCCTTAGGAGCTGCCTCGGGAGCAGCAGGGTACGGTGCCAAAAAAGCCTTGGAAGCTGCTACTCGTCAAAAGAGAAAGAAACGGAAAGCCACACCCGCTAAACTGAGACAATTCCGTAAAACTCTCCTTCGCGCCAACCCACAGAGTCTTATGGCAAGAATAATATAAGGGATCCACTGAATGGTTCTTGCTCACAATCATGCCTGCTCGCAGAAAGAGGAGACGACAGAGAGGTGCTGGAGTCATCGTACCTGTGATGGCAGCATACGCTGCAGGAAAAGCCATTCGTAAGAGGAGCAAACGCCGTACTCAGAAAGGTGGACGTCTGTTCAGAGGGATAAAAGCCGCAACCAGATCCCATCGACGCAGACGTAGACGATGAAGCGGTTACGACGACAACGTCCCTTTCTACAGAGTGTCTTGAAGGAATCCAATCGGAACAGACGCCGTGACATGTTGACGCACGCCAATGCCGATCAGATCAACGCTGTCAGCGAAATGGTTCTCAATTTGCTGAAAGAGAGAATACCCATCAAATCCAAGACGTACGACAAACTGAAAAGGCATAAGAACGTGTTGCGGGAGATTGGACGACGCAGAAACTCGTTGAAACGTCGAAGAGAAGATCTCTTAAAGGAAATAGGGAACGGATTCTGGAGCGGATTACAAGATTGTTTCAAAGCATGTTGTTGTCCTCCTCGATGAAAGGACGCGATGACAAAGGGTACCCCCTGGAAGGTGTAGATGTCGTACCGGAAGGTAAAGGATGGAAACCGTTTTGTAGAGAAGAGGATTTTCTTAAGGACAAGATCGAGTGCTGCGTATCGAGACTCGTCACGTTATTGAAAGAGGCCAACAAGCGTGCCGACCAATACAAAGACCAAGTGGACCTCCTGAATCGAAAATACAGCAACCTGCACGACGAGTACTTGGCTTTAAAATACAGCGACATCTGCGATGAGTGTCAGAAGGTCTCAGACTCTGCTATACCCGGTAAGACCTACACCTTGTGTCAAACCTGTACTGGCGGTAGAAAACCCACCGAGAGTCTCAAAAGAGAGTTAGAGAAAGAGCGAGAACAGACAAGGTACTGGCAAGAGTGCTACGAGACAGCCTTGAGTCAACTCACGGACATCCCCGACAGCAAGAATGACGGACGAAGTGATGACGGTACCAGTGCAAGAGTTTAATCGTTTGAAAGATTATTACAAGGGACAAATGACCGAAAATGCATTATTGGATAAAGCGGGACGTTTGGCCGCCGAAGAGCATATGATCCTGAAAGACAAGCGTATTCCAGACAGCATGGCCGTCAAGATTACCAAACCTCTTGCCTCGGAACAAAGGTCGATTGGTGAAACGCCTACGAACCGGTAAAACGGGACCCTTGACCTACCAGGGTACCGAAGAACCCGAAGGCATGGTCGATGCCCCCGTGGAGACTCTATTGAAACAAATCGTTAAAGGAGTCAAGAAAGATCCGATCGTCATCGATGGCGGACCTTCCACATCGGGTATCAAGATCAAACCTTCCACATCAGGTATTAAAAATGAGAAAAAGAGTCCCAAACCTCCCATTCCACCCAAACCGTCGAGTGGTAAGAGCGGTGGATTCAAAAAGGCCACCTTGTCCGCAGCCGCGAAAGGTTTCCTAAAGTCCATCGGTGTCGACCCCAAGTACATCGACGACGACGACGACGGAGGATACAGTCCCAAAAAAGGCAAAGGCAAGCAACCCAAAAAAGCCAAGAAAACCGAGACAGAGAAATTAACAGAAGGCTGGGAATCTTGGGACCAACCAGAAAAACGAAAACTGGACTATGGCACGGACGACGACACGGACTAAGAAAAGACCCGTCCCACTCGTCACAAGGAGACGACGACGAAAGAGAGCGAGTCAGTTGGGGTTTGGTATCGACATTCAAAAATGGTTGGGAAAGACCGGGATCGAGTTTCACTGGCCAGGCTACCAGTACATGGGACCAGGTACCAAACTGAAGAAACGCCTAGCACGTGGTGATCCTGGTATCAACCGTCTGGATCGACTTGCCACGCAGCACGACATTGACTACTCCAAAGCAAAAAATCTTCAGGACAAATGGAAAGCCGATGCCAAGATGATTAAAGGGATCGATCACTTACCGGGACGTAAAACCTTGACGGAACGCATTGTCAAAAGGATCATGCAAGCCAAGAAACGTTTGAAATTGTAACTTGTTTTTTAATTCAACATTAAAAGTTTACATCTTCTTGTTGTTCAAAAGACTCTCGTGTGATGACTCGCATAATAATTCCGAACCAGGGTAGACGGAATCGGACAGTTCATCAGTCAATCTCAACCTTTCGATCCTCAATAGATCTCCGAACGATGTTGAGGCCACGCATAACACTCTGAATCTAATGGCTCGGATAAAATACCACACGGAGTAAGGCGTGTTATGGTAAAACATTCTGTACACCGTCAAGCGTAGATCGGCGTGCAGTGTAGTGAGAAACGGTACAAACACAGTAGCATGAATGTACAGTGTAAGATGCCTCGTCGAGGTGATATCTGTAATGTTCCGTAGAAAGTTTTCCAGCTCGCGATAGTACTGGAACCATATCACGGGTGAGAGGGGATAACTCAAGATGGACCACGATGGAGTCCCCACGGAATGCGTAGAAAAAGGTCGACCATCATCTCTGTAAGTGTGGAGAACCTCATACACTCTTTGACGAAGCCTTTCTCTATAAGGTCGTCTGTCCACTAGAGGAAAACAATCAACAGAACAATGAGTCCGGGTACAACGGTGGTCCTCCACTATAAAGCATTAAAGAAAGATGACCGATTCGAAGACTCCTATCCGTATTATCCCGGATGAACAAAAATCTAAATCTGAAACTACGCGTGACATCAAACACGGAAAAAGGAGTATTGAACATAAACATCCTATAAATGACCCATCGCATCCAACACGTCGCTTCGCAAGGCATTCTCACAATTCCATTTACATACAAGGGTTGTCCTGGAAACAGTCTAGTGAATAACTCCAACTTATGGTAATAGTCAAGCCATACACCAGGATCAATCACATACGGTATCCCTTGCCAAAACAAGGATCCAGGGTAGTGAGTGTTCAGGTATCTCATATCACGTCTGTACTCAATCAACTCCCGCTCAACATGAGTACTAGTAGGAATCGTACCTTCACCCATGGAAAAGGGATCCTCATCCGACTCCACCTCCTCGTCCGTTTCCAATTAACAAATTGACGTCAGTTTTTTATGCGTCTGTCCTGTTATTGATCATGAATTTTGTCATAACATTGTCAAAGTAGCTGTGGATCCACGAGGCGATAGCCGAGTGGATCCGCAAACTACTTTGACAATGTTATGACGAAATTCATTGTCAATAACAGGACAGACGCATTAAAAACTGACATCAATTTGTTTTTTACGATAACAAATTGTCGAATTGCCCGCTCTCGCTCGCTGACGCGTCGCATGAATTTCAAATTTATCTGTCTGTCCACCTATGGAAAATAAAATTTAACCAATGAGCGCGCGTGAATTTCTGCAGTTATCGTAAAAAACGATTTCGCGCTGGACTTCATCTTTCTCATGTCGACAATTACCGCAAGTGGGCAATCTCGTCACCATCTGATGGTGGCAGGATTTGTGCATGAACACACCGCAACAGGAAGTGCGTTTGCATCTTGTCAGGGAATTGATATCAATACCTCTCTGGCAGATAAAGCAAACCTGCTGGAGCTCAGTCTCTTCATGGGCCAGACCTCGAAGCCTGCGACTACGCCTCAACTCCATGACATACACGAAAAAAATCATAAGGGCTGCTCACAAAAAACTCTCACCTTTATAGAGATTCAGTCAACCAATCAGAACTCGCGGGGCCTGTCACGTGGGTGGGTGCTGTCACGTGGGTCCTAGGGGGATAGGGGGTACCCCCAACCAGTGTGTCCGAGAGGGATTGGACCCCAGTCGGGAGAGACTGGGATCCATTTTGCGAGAGTGTATAAAAGAGACGAAGCAAGTCACACTCTCCACTTGCAAAAAAATTGAGCTGTGACCATCTCAGACGGATGGACAAGAAACCCTTAGGTGAGTGTTATCTTTTTTTCTCATTTAAACATGGAGTCCTTTATCCCAACAATTCCTTTTTTTCTATCAACCGACAGTCATGGATCAGCAAGTGTTCCAAACATGTTATGTCTGTAAGCAGAAAAGACCATGCTGTTGGCAGCCACTCATGGAATTGAGGGATAGAGGACACCATGAAAAATTTGTGCATCCTATCAAGGGACCCCTTAGAGACGCGTGGGGACTGGGCAGTGTTTGGGTCACCTGTTGTCACGCCTACTATGGCATGTATTATGATGACGAGACTACAGCCTATCAACCCATGTTCCTGGGGGGTTGTGAAGAACAAGTCATGAGTCGTGTCAAACATGTAAAGTCTTTCCTGGCAGATCTATCTGGGCGCTAGGTCATTAGGACCCTTAGCACACGTCCCACATGTAAAAAGAGAGTGACAGAATAAATTTGAGTTGTAAAAAGTTGTTGTGTCTTTTTTCAGTGAACGGATGTCTATGGTGTGGTAAAGACTATCCCATCTACAGAGACTTTACCAAGTGCTGCAATAGCCTTTATCACTGGGGTTGTAGATCATGCTACCTTTGGAGTGGTATGAACACCTCAAAAGCAAACTCTAAAGAGGTGAGTTTTTCGATCAAGACGTTGTGTGGTCTCAGAGATTTTTCCTGACCCTGGGCAATTCTACTTTTTCCTCAGACACAAAGACCCATCGCATGCAACATCCGTCTGGATGATCCATGTCCTGGGGAAGATACCACCCTCGTGTTTCTACTCAAACACTTTCCATTCCCATGGTACGTGCGGACAGACTTATCCGACATGTGGCCCTACGGACGTGTCATTGAAAGCACCTCGGGTTATCACGGGGAATTCTTCACACCCAACCACATGATGTTATCCCTCATCCATTTAGGAAATAACGAAAGTAAAGCTCTCAAAATGATGCAACGATTGACTCAACAACACATTTATATTTTGTCTTTAAAAGAACTTCAATAAATAAAGTTTACAATGTGTCTCTTTTGTTAAATGATTAGTGATCTATTATGCGAGTCATAACACTCGTTCTTGTCTTGTTCTTTCCACACCTTCCATGCTTCTTCGAACCCTTTCGGTACATTCATTATGTTCAAAGGAGTTTCATCCGTCAATGTATCATCCGACAACATTTTCCGTCAAACGTTGTTCCTGAACAAACTCATCTGCATCGTGAGATGAACTATCTCCCTCTTCAAGATGGAATCGATACTGTCCTTGATGATCAGACCGAATACAGACTTATACATGGACTCGTCTTCTTTCTCCTCACTTGCCTCGCCATGTTCAGTAACCGTTTGCAATCCTCTTTATCCTGCTGCATCTTACTTTGAGAGCGGTCACAGTTTTATTCAACTCTTCATCCTCAGATGATGTCTGTTGGTCCTTCGCCTGGTCAACCTCCTCTAACACAGACTCTTTCAGTTTGTCGACCGTCTCCTGCAAATCCGCTTCCAACTTGAGAGCAGTCGATTCCAGTTTTTCCGCCATCTCTCTTTTGTGTCTCCTTCTTGTCATCCAACGTCGGATCATAGTGACTCGTCTCCGACCACGATCCACCTTTTTTATCCCTTCATTTTAGCAAACGTCACTTCCGGTGGTTGCTGATTGGAACCCTGTCACACAACCTCGGAGGCTAAAAAGAGAAATGGTGAGACCGGTCCCAGTCCTCCGTCGAGGCTGGTGGGCAGTTTCCCTTAGCCTCCTTAGGGTTGTCATCCCGTTGCTATGGATACACCTGTCAATCAAGTTGCTAAAAAGGCCTGGTCGCTAAGGGTTTGTAAAGTCCGCCATCTTGGATGGTCACGTGGTATGAATCCTGCCTTCTGATTGGTCGAGAGCGATTTTTAATGATATGCACTGCTCTCTGATTGGCTACTGCCCAGACCAGCGTCCTCTACTACTCGAGTCGGTGTTTTCAGTTGTCAAGACAATTTCGTTATCTTTGATATTGTGGTAAAAAACAAATCGAATGTGGTTTAGCGTCGTCTTTACTCTTATCGGCAACGATAAGTGTCATCACAGCGGTCAAAATGTTGTCCGCAACAAATTGAGCTACATCACAAAGCGCGCGCTCTGCTTTAGTTATTGATTACGTCAGCAGCATACACCCATGGGCAAATAGTAGATGCTGAATTAGCCAATCAGAGCGCGCGCTTTGCTTTAGTTATGTTATAATTTGTTTTGTCAGAACTGAGGTATAGCGTGAGCGATGAACTTGGGCCTGTAGTACGTAAACAAAAGATTAACACTTTCAAGCTCTTGAAAGTAATGCACAAGTACCTCAGTGTGATACTAACCTGCGATCAGGCGTCCCTTACATTTTTTGTCGCGGCGGGAAGGTACGCCTAGTACGATTACTTGACTATTTGTCTGTTGCTAGTCCAGAATCTGGACTTTTCTCTGATTAGTCAAGAAACAAAAAGGTTCTTAGAACTGAGCCATGATTGGTTACCTTTGTGGCGGTGTAATTTCCGGTAAAAAAGAATCCCGCGTGCTGATGAATTCCATCACGTCTAATGAGGCGAGCGAAAAGAGCGAGTTTTTGTCAGCTTTAAATATAAATGCTTCTCTTCAGAGTTTTGTTCACAAAACTCTCAATGATGAACAAATAGAATGCATTCATAGAATCGCATGCCATGGGAGAGATGTTTTGGCGGTGCTACCGACGGGATTAGGCAAGAGCACTATATATGTATTACCACCGTTTTCGTTGATACGCGACTTGAGTCTCGAAGGCTCTGGGGACGAGATTGTGAAGCTGTTGGAAAAAGAATTTGAAAGGTCTCAATGATAAGGTATCTGGTTCTTCAGTAACGAATAACATCGCTTCGCATTCCATCGAATGAGCCGTTTATAATTTTTATAAACATTAGAGTTCTGAGACTGCGCAGTACGGGCTGTAAATCATCTTCAAAGGCATTTTTCGAAAGATTTCTTAGTGCTCGAAGTATTGCATTCCACACATTCACTCCTATTTGAGAGAAGAAATTCGCTTGAACGAATAACCTAGAAGGTTTGGTATAGAAGTTATTGGAGGCAGAAGAACGTGTATTGTAAAAATGAACATTGGATATGTCTTCAAATTGATCTTGTATTAGATGGTGCTATCCCGTTTCGAACGTCAAACATCAGATTAGCTACAGATTCATAATAAACAAATTCTAACGGTAGATGTGAGGGTCAACAAATAAAGGAATTGCATGCTCATTATGATCAGAGAAATAGATAAAGCGAAGAGCTCGTTTCTGCAGCTTTAGGAGCTTGTCAAGGTAAGATTTACAAGCCTCACCCCCAGTTTGCAGAGTATGGCAGGTGCACGCACGAGTTCCTTTTTTAAACGTTCCATTTTGCACGCCAGAATCGCTGCATTTCACGCGGTAGCTGTAAAACTGAGACACGTGAAACGCTTGAAGAATACTTGTTTTTTTCCATTTTTTGGAGCAAAACTGCTACTACAAAAGGCGATCAGTCTCAGCCTTAGTGTCTTCTACTCTACACTGTTACACAATGATGCATCCACTAAAATCGTTCACAATTCAAGAGACCTTGGTAGGGATGACACTACTGACGCCAAAGAAAATCTAGATATAAATTTCACAGATATATCAACAGGAGTTCGACATGCAACGTCCAGCTTTAGCCTTTAGTAAAAACATTTCTTAAGGCGCAATCAACTAATTAAGTACATAACATTTTAAAACAACGATCTTATTTAACATTTCTAAGTTTTCTTAATGAGCATTTCATTGTCGTTTTAAGCGTCGATTCTCTCATTGGGAACAAAAAGCCAGTCGGTCAAGTACTTTCCTTCCGTGGGCATACTTGTTCAAAGCACGACCTCTGACATCTTTATCTCCATCCTAATAAAGGGTAGCCACATCTTTAACTGTTTCTTCACACTGCACTGGCATCGGAAAAACACCAATCAACATTTGTTCTTTCCACAAGCGTGTCATTAAATCAGTGTCTTCCTTCCATTTTTTGTGTCTTCATTACATCGACAACTGCCTCGGAGCCACCCATAGCCGCCAGTGCAAACATCGAGTGCAAACGGTTTCCAAAATGACCAGTAGGTTACCAGATTGTATCCTAACGAATATCTTTAGTTATATTTCAGTTGTTGAGCGATCGGCATCTTATCTACAGTGTGTAAAAGGTGGTTATGATGTTGTCCATAGCAGCACTGTATGGCGGAAAGATGACTGATTTTCAACGAAGACTCGCGTCAGATATTCTGGACAAATATATTTCTCCCGGAGTAGAGAATTTATGCCGAGTGAATTGCTGTTTTCTAGAATGGGAAAAACTATGTTCAATTTACGCCGATGCAAGAAAATTGACGTTCTTATTGTGCCGTGGATTGGTTATTCAAGAAGAATCGTTGCTCCAGATTTTACGCAAACATCGGCCATTTACGTTTTTTGGAATTAAGTCATTGTGGAGTTACAGACTTGCCTCTTCAATCAGCTTCCTTCAAAGCGCCCACTTCTGAAATTTTTTCTCCTACAGGACTGCCACGAGATAACCAAGGAAGCTTACATTAACTCCCATTTTAAAACACATGGATGTCTAACCCTTATCAATGTAACAGGAAATAGAGAAGCTCTTTCAGTAAATAGTGTAATAGGCCATTTCCGAGTTCCCTTGTGCCTGTTTCAAAGCGAGTCTAAGTGAGAAAACATGACCGGTGATTTGCATGAAAATGAAACTGCACGCAAAACTCATTTTTGCATGAAATGTTTCGCACTTAAACTCGTTTTGAAACAGAGGCACAAGAGAACTCGGAAATGGCCTACTGAACTATTGAAATTTAGTAAATTCTCAGCTACGACTGTTGCATTTCTAGCTTTTTGATTGGCTATAAAACTCGGACTATGAGCCAATAGTCGGAGTTTTTACGTCATATGGAAATTAGTGCGCCAAGATTTTAAAAATTGTGGAAATAAAAATCGGCGGCAAAACCCGGTTTGAGAATTTACTAAAACAATTATTCCATGCGCCCTTGTTGGATATGAAGTGATTATAGCCAACTCGCGCGCTCGTTCATATCCAACGCGGGCCTCATGGAATAATTGTTACTTATTATACGGAGTAGAGTGTTTTACTGGGAACTAAACCACTCGTAGATTCCATACGCCAGTTCATCCGGGACCCGAGTGGCGTATTTTCCTTATGTCACCTTTCTGAGTGTCCGTATCGTTCAATGACGTCACGATTCCCGCCTTTTGCTTTAGTCTCCATATAACAAAAAGAAACATTACACGTTGGTTCGAAGATATGAATTTTATGTTCTCGTGGAAAGAACAATATCTCACTCGTTCGCTTCGCTCACGTCGTGAGATATTGTTCTTGCCACTCGAACATAAAATTCATATCTTCTCGCCACCGTGTAATATCCTCTATATAGCCACCCGTAAAGTAATGGTGGACATCGGAGGGAATCATTTTACAGAGGAGGATTTTGATAGAATTGTAGAAGAACACCCAGATGCGATCAAGACAAAATGAGGGGACCGTCATTTTCTCTTGATGCAATGAAGAATAAAGGATGTTGAGGAATATCGCTTCATCTTAAATTGAACCAACTGAAGCAGAACCTTTTTTGTTATTGTTTGTACATTCATTTACGTGCAACCAAGAAACTGTACGTTTTAATGTGACCGAGAGAGACACAAGGTACAGTTGATAGTAATATATATTTAGTACTTTTTATCTCTTTATAAGTTATAAATTTTGTGATATTTGTGATAAAAAAGAAACAAATGTCTGTCAGTGACTGTCAGTCCGCCTAGTGTCAGTCCCACAGGTTGTCACTTAGGTATGCGCAGCCTCGAAGGCTCGATCGCCTTCCAACAGCTGTAAATCACGTTACATTAGTTGCATAACAGATGTTTGAATTTTTTAAAGACTGCTTTGAGTAAGGAAAATTAACTTCATTGCTAGATTCTCATTAAGCTCAGCGCTCAGCGAGTCAACGGCGCACATGCAGTAATGTAACACGCATCACCATGCACGCTGGGTGCACAGCGTGATTTTCGTCTCATTGCACGCGCGATAATGTACGAAAACCAATAGCAAAAAAGGTTCTGCTTCAGTTGTTTCACATTTAATATGAAGGATATTCCTCAACATCCTTTATTCTTTCCATTGCATCCCGAGAAAATTGACGTCCCCTTCATTTGGTCCTTGATCGCATCTGGGTGTTCTTCTACAATTCTATCAAATGCGCTCCGTCATGTAAAATATTCCCTCCAGATTCCACCATGACTTTACGGTGGCTATATAGAGGGATATTTACACGGTGGCGAGAAGAGATGCAATATTTATGTTCGAGTGGCAAGACCAATAATCTCACGAGTGATCGAAGCGGAACGAGTGAGAATATTGGTTCTTCGCCACGAGAACTAAAATTCATATCTTCACGAAGCCCACGTGATAACGTTCTTTTCGTTATATGGGAGAAACCATTCAACAATAAATGCCCAAAGGGCGGGAATCGTGACGTCCATTGACAACGATACGGACTACCCACAAAGGTGACATTACGGAAAATACGCCACCTCGGGTCCCGGATGAACTGGCCGTATGGAATCTACGAGTGGTTTAGCTTCCCAGTAAAACACTCTCCTCCGTCTAATAAGTACCAATTATTTCCATGAGCCCGGCGTTGGATATGAACGAGCGCGCGAGTTGGCTATAATCCCTTCTTATCCAAGCAAGGGCGCATGAATAATTGTTTTAGTAATTCTCAAACCGGGTTTTGGCCGCCGATTTTTACTTCCACAATTTTAAATCTTGCGCACTTAATTTTCCTATGACGTAAAACTCCGACTAATTGGCTCATAGTCCCGAGTTTTATAGCCAATCAAAAGCTATGAAATTCAACAGTCGTAGCTGAGAATTTTACTAAATTTCAATAGTCAATAGGCCATTTTTCCGATTCCCTTGTGCCTGTTTTCAAAAGCGAGTCTGCAGTGAGAAACATGCACCGGTGATTTGCCAGTGTAACAATGAACTGCACGCGGCAACAAC
Organism: Platygyra sinensis; assembly: GCA_019787425.1. Classification (NCBI taxonomy): domain Eukaryota; kingdom Metazoa; phylum Cnidaria; class Anthozoa; order Scleractinia; family Merulinidae; genus Platygyra; species Platygyra sinensis. Next base: position 14,902 of record JAHPZR010034410.1, read on the forward strand.
TTAAGACACCTCGTCCAATGTGTCTGATGGGGGGGGAGGGGGTCAAACGAAACATGGGAAACGACAAAAATCTGCTTTTGAGGGCGGGGGGAAAAAAAGTAGCAAGAGAAGAGTGAGAGGGAGATGAAGAGGGACTGGATAGGGGAGGGGGGATAGAACAGGTACGCAAGACAGGAGATGTAAAGAAGGAGGTAGGGGGAACAGATAGAGTATGAAAGAGAAAGAAAGAGGGCGGAGAGGAGGGTGTTGGATGCCAAGGGGGAGAGGGGAGGAGGAGGGGGGGAGGTGGGGATGGAGGGGAGGAAAGGGGGAGGAAAAGAGGAGAGAAAAGTGGAGAGAGGGAGGGATAGCGGGTGTGGATAAAGGGAAAAGAGAGTGGGAGGAGGTGGGAAAGGGGGTTGAAGGAGTGACATAGAAGGGGGAGAAGAGGTGTATAAGAGTGGAAGGGAGTGTGTGGTGATGTTTGGTGGTAGGGTGATATAGTGGGGGAGTGAGTGAGTAGTGTGGTGTGGGGAATGTAGATCGGGCAATGAATGAATGTGTATATGGGTCAACACATGTTTGTGTGGATGTAGGAATGAGTTAGAGAAATACAGAGATAACATTACGTATAAAAGAGGATGAATGATAATTGTTAATGATGATCGAGTAAGTGTTTTGGGAAGGGGGAGGTAACCGAGGGAAAGAGGAAAGAAGGGGAGAGGTGGGAGTGGGTGAATGGGAAGGGGGGTAGGGGTGGAATAAGAGTGAGGAGGGGATATAAGGTGTGGTAAAACAGGTGACATAGAAAGAGAGCGTGGGTAGTATGTGTGGAATAGGTTATATATACAAAAGGGTATCTTTCGCATATTGTACAGTACTATTATTTGCTATGTAGTAGATATATGATTATAGAGTCTAATTTAAAGTGGTTAATAGTGAAGATACTATGAATTGGTATGTATCTAGTGAATAACCTATAATATAATTAATACAGTATACAGCGAATATAAGACATGTCAACTACTTGAGATTTGTATATATAATGTGTGAAAGATAGTATATGAATATAAAATTATGAGATCTGACGGTGATGTACACAGTGGTGTTATATAAAGATGGTGTTAATAGATCTAAAAACATAACATGTGACTTGTTGGTTAATGTAGTGGAGGAGGGTGTGTGAAAAAAAGGATTGTTATTATGTATATGTGTAGATAATATATGAGATAATGAAAAAATGCACGGCCAGGTCAGGTGTCACGACGGTAGCAAGGTGCAGATTGAGGTGTTAGAGTGACATACGTATATGATGGTATGTGGGATGTTAGAGTAGGTATTCTAAGTTTAGGAACTAATAGGATAGACATGCTGGGGTGCTATGGTTGTATAGGTGAAAGGTGGGTATACGGAAGGATGTGCGATGGTAAAATGTGCGAAGCGCTCACAAACGAAGAAAATCTAACATGGACACACAATTATTGTGTGATTGGTTGTGGAAAGTAATGAAGGTGGACGTAGCATAGGAGAGGGAGGCGAGTAGCTTCATGCAGCACATACACACATGAGGGTTCATATTAACTATGTTGTACGATGGAGTAGGATGTAAAGTGACACAACTATTTATGTCACAATGAATGTACGGATTAAAGGGAAGAAGAGAGAAGGCGAGAGGAGATAAATAATACAAAGGAAGAAAAAGGAGAAGAAAAGAAGAAAGACTTGGGGAGGTGGGATAAAAGAGAAATGGAGAAGGATAAGATAAAGTG